>NC_069456.1:169738-196628 GCF_026875155.1 Cherax quadricarinatus | reverse complement strand
AAAAAAAAAAAAATTAAGTTTTAAAGTATGCTTAGGCATTGCTGTTTGGTTTAAGGTTGCTGCTCACCATAACCCCCAAAAAGTCTTTTTGCAATTGTATGCAAAAGAATAGTAATAAGCAGAAACGGGTAATATTGAAAAGCCAGTGACATTGGGTGATAAGGACAGTAATAGGTTTAGTAGAAAAAAAAAAGAGCAGGAAGGGTAAAGAGAAAGGAGAGTCTTTCAATGTTTATTATGCTAATAGCCGTAGTGCTAGGAATAAGAAAGAGTTCAGATTAGTCCTAGTGAAAGGTAACATGATGTATTGCTTAAGAGACGCGGTTTAATTAAAAAAGTCGGGACATGCCTGGGGGAATGTCACATTCAGGGTTTTAAATTGTCCAAGTAGATAGAAGTATCGGGAAGGGGGGGTGGGGGTGGCATTGTATGTTGAGTTTCGCTTGAATGTTGCATAAAAACGGGTATTAAGTCTGAAGAATTTTCAGAGGGGCATGAAAAATTAACTTTAGGTGTGATATACCGTCCCCCAAATTTAGATAGGAACCAGGGGAGACTACTATGGGAGGAAATTGTTAGGGCCACAAGGCACGATAATGTAGTAATTCTAGGAGACTTTAACTTTAGTCATAGTGATTGGAATTTCTTGACTGGGAATTTAGAATCATACGACTTCTTAGAAGTAGTTCAGGATTGTTTTTTGAAGCAGTTTGTGACAGAACCTACAAGGGGTAATAACCTGCTTGACTTTGTTCTTGCAAACAATGAATCCCTTGTTAATAATTTAGAAGTTTCAGAGGAACTGGGTGCTAGCGACCACAAATCAATTACATTTAGAATTGAATGGAAGTATGATAGTAGGGATAATCAGTAACAGTCCCAGATTTTCGCTTAGCAGATTACGATGGGCTTAGAGAACACTTATCATCTGTTGACTGGGGTAATGAAGAGAGCTATCAATATGACAGTTTTCTGAACACAATACATGCTGCTCAAAGAACGTTTATCCCTTATAAAGAAATTAGATCAAATAGAAATGACCCAAAATGGATGAATAATAGGCTGAAATATCTACTAGGGCATAAGAAAGGAATTTATAAGCGTATCAAAAGAGGCGAGGGTCATCTTATGAATCAGTATATTGACATTAAGAGGGACATTAAAAAGGGGATAAGAAAAGCTAAAAGGGACTATGAAATTAAAGTTGCTAGAGATTCTAAAACTAACCCAAAAAGTTTTTTCCAGGTACAGTGGTCCCTAGATTATCGACGGTAATCCGTTCCTGGAAGCCGGTCGATTATCGAAATGGTCGATTTACGAATCAATTTTCCCCATAAGAAATAATGTAAATTCAATTAATCCGTTCCTGACACCCAGAAGTATTAAAACAAAAAAATTTTTTACATGAAATATTCATGTAGTACATAAACAATACAATGGGAAATGATGAATGAAACATTAACAGCATAACACTTACCTTTATTGGAGATTCTTCTTAGTGTATGGGAGACTGGAGGAGGAGGAGAGAGTGGATCGTTTATAGTTTGGAAGGGGAATCCCCTTCCAGCAACACCTCAGGTACCATTTGCTTTTCCGGGGTTGCTTCTTTTTCTTGTTTCTTAATGCCACTAGGACCAGCTTGAGAGTCACTGGAGTCCTGTCTCGCAAAATAACTGTGCAGAGAGCTCTGTTTCTGGCGTCTCTTTAAAACTTCCCTAAAATGGGCCAAGACTCTGTCATATTTCACTGGAGCACGTGAGAGGACCGCCGCTAACTGGTAAACAATGGCACACTGGCTGGGAAGGAAGGCTGAGGCGGGTCGAGGCCCGCCTACCTCGTGCATACTCGTCTGGGACGACGGGTCGAGACGGGTCGATAAACGAATTTCGGTCAATTTCCGAGTCAATATTTTGTCGAAAAAAACGGTTGATTTCCGAAATGGTCGACTTTCAGGCAGGTCGATTATTGAGGGACCACTGTATATAGAACAAAAGTCAGAGATAAGATAGGTCCCCTTAAAAATAACTATGGGCATCTTACTGACAAAGAGAATGAAATGTGCTCGATTTTAATTAATTATTTTCTCTCGGTTTTTACACAGGAAGACACTAATAATATTCCGGTAATTAATTTTTATAGTGGGCCAGATGAAGATAAATTATGTAACATCACAGTCACTAGTGAAATGGTTGTGAAGCAGATAGACCAACTGAAGCAAAATAAGTCACCGGGTCCTGATGAGGTTTTTTCAAGGGTTCTGAAGGAATGCAAAATGGAACTCTGTGAACCATTAACTAATATTTTTAATTTATCTCTTCAAACAGGTGTAGTGTCTGATATGTGGAAGATGGCTAATGTAATTCCTATTTTTAAAACAGGGGGACAAGTCGTTACCGTCAAATTACCGCCCAATAAGCCTGACCTCAATTGTAGGCAAATTACTAGAGTCAATTATAGCTCAAATTATAAGAAGCCATCTCGATAAGCATAGCTTGATTAATGATACTCAGCATGGATTCACAAGAGGCCGGTCTTGTCTAACTAATTTATTAACTTTCTTCAGTAAAGCTTTTGAGGCTGTTGACCACGATAAAGAATTGGATATTATTTACTTAGATTTTAGTAAGGCATTTGATAGAGTTCCGCACCAAAGATGTTGAAGAAAGTAGCAGCTCATGGCATTGGGGGAAGAGTGCTCTCGTGGATCGAATCATGGCTCACAGACGGGAAGCAGAGAGTGTCCATAAATGAGGTTAAATCCGAGTGGGGATCAGTAACAAGTGGCGTTCCACAGGGATCAGTCTTGGGCCGTTGTTGTTTATAATATATATCAATGATCTTGATGAAGGAATTACTAGTGATATGAGCAAATTCGCCGATGACACGAAGATAGGTAGGATAATTGATTCAAACGTAGATGTTAGGGAACTTCAGGAGGATTTAGACAAACTCTACTCTTGGTCAGAAAAGTGGCAGATGCAGTTCAAAGTAGATAAATGCAAGGTTCTGAGCTCGGGAGTGTCCATAACCCTATAACTTATAAGTTAAATATTGTAGAATTTTGCCATAAGATTGCCGAAAAGGACTGGGGGGTTATGGTAAGCAGCAACCTTAAACCAAGACCTAGCAATATGCTAGCGTACGTAATAAAGGCGAATTAGATTACTGGAGATTTATATCAAGAAGTGTAAGCAAAAAGAAGTCCAGAGGTCATACTGCAGCTTTAACATCATAGAAGGCCTCACCTAGATTATGCAGCCTCAAGTTGGTCTCCATTATTACAGAATGGACTAATTTCGTTAGGAAAACATTCCAGCGTTAGGAATGACTAAATTAATACATAGCATTAGAAATCTTCCTTATTATGATGAAAGATTGAAAGACTCTTAGTTACAATTCACTTGTTTAGACGAAGAAAGAGGGGAGAGAGACGAGAACTGATCGAAGTGTATAAGTGGAAGATAGTATTAATAAAGGGGATATTAACAAGGTCTTGACGGATATCTCTCCAAGAGTGAGAGAACCGCAGTAATGGATTTAAATTTAGATAAGTTTAGATTTAGAAAGGACATAGAAATCGTATTGGTTTGGAAATAGGGTAGTTGATGAGTGGATCAGTCTACTAGTTGGGTTATTGAGGATAGGACTGTTGAAGTAGTTTCAAATTTAGGTTGGATAAGTTCATGAGTGCGGAGGGTTGGATTGGAGTGGGGAATTTCACATCACAGCTTATTTCTTGGGTGGCATGAAAAATTAGGTTGAGCAAATGTTTTGTTAGTGGGCTTGAATGTAAAGAACCTGCTTAGTTATGGGCCAACAGGCCTATGCAGTGTTCCTCCTTTTCTTATGTCTTATATTAAACACTGATCTCTGGCTGAAGGAGACTCGAACCTACGATCTTGGAAAACAAGGTACACAGTGCCTTTTACCAACTACCCACACTACCCAGTGTGGGTTTAGATTGGTATAAAGCCTGCGTACCCTGAGTTCCAAGGTTGAGTCTCCTTCAGCCAAGCGACTCAGTGTTTGTGTTATATTTCGCTTGGTTCTCCTCTAATGCATCTGCTTGTTGTTAGGTAAGGACATCAATATTGCAACAGTAGGACAACTTTATCCGAAACGTTTCGCCTACACACCAGTTAGGCTTCTTCAGTCGAATTCAGAAGTAGGCGTAAGCAGAAAGTACGTGCAGTATGAAAGATGCAATTCCTTGCATATATAATATATATATATATATATATATATATATATATATATATATATAATATATAAATTATATATATATATTAGAACATTGTATGTTGGACAGCAATCACCAAACTTTCTGAAAATAACTGTTTTATTTATTAATGTTGTGGAGTTGACTGGTTCAGTGTTAGACCAGACTTCAGAGGTCTGTATGATAGGATGGAATATAATGGTTATAAAATTACCGACACAAATGGAAATATAAACACAAAAGCAGTATAATGTGATCCTTTATGACAACGTTTCACCCACGCAGTGGGCTTTTTCAAGTCACCACGGATCTACCTGGGGTTGGAAAGGTACGGGGTATTTATAGTTTCAGTACGTTGAGGTCAGGTGAAGAGTTGCTGCATCAGATGATCTTCCGGGTGGGGTTATAGAGTCTTGCGGTAGCTAGGCGGGGATTTTGGACAAGTTGTGAGTAGACCTTCTGAAGTGTTATATGTGCTTATGTGGGATATGCGTTGAAGAAGTTTCTTGGCGAGTGGTTACTGCATGTTATGAAGCAATTGTTATGGTTGAAATTGTTGGTTATAGGAGCATAAACGATGATTCCAGGATTCTTCTGTATTGAGTGTTGTTTTGTGGCTATAAGTCTTGAGTTTCTGTGGTTAATTAAATGTTGTGTGAATTGCGATGTTGTTTACCAGGCATTCCTTGTATCGGTCAGTCTGCTTGCCATATTGGTGTTCTGAAATACGTGTTTGGAGGTCTCTTGATGTTTAGACACATATAATTTGTTGACAGTCATTACAAGGGATTATGTATACCCCTGCAGAGGTATGGAGGCTTGTCCTGTCTATTACTGTGATGTCCTTGATGGTCGTGGTAGTGAGGTAGATACTTGGAATGATGTTTTGGCAAAGATGTTGGAAAACAATGTTTGGCAATGAGTTGGTGGAAGGACTATGTATCTTCTTCTCGGCAGTTCTCTCTTGGTGTGTTAAAGATGTTTAATGCTCGGTCTGCAGGTTCTGCATGAGGACGAGGATGTGGAGTTGGAAATACTTGTTCAATTATAGTGCATTCTTCCTCAAAGGAAATCAGTGCTGCAGATTCTGGTGCACGCAGGTAAGAAGCCTATAATTACACCACGTTGGTTTTGGTGTCGTGGTGTGAGAGTAGGAAGTGGAGAAAGAAGATCGTTTGGTTGGTGGGTTTTCGATAGACTTTAAAACGAAACGATTCGTGGTCAGCTTGCAGAGTATGAACATCAAGGAAAAGGAAAGAGTGTTGTCGACTTCTTCTTCAAGTGGAATTGGATTGAAGGCTCGACCTGGTGAGCTTGTCTTGAGAGAGCTTGAACGTTGAAGCGTTTAGGAGTTATGAGGAGAATGTCGTCAACATAACGGGAGCCAGGTGACAGACGAAGGAATTATGGTTGAGAAACGTTCGGCTTCTAGATGTTCCATGTATAGGTTCGCCAGGGACCTTGCACTGAGTGGCGAACCCCACCATGGGTAGTCCAAAAGTCTGCTGAAAGAGGGTGATTTTCGAAAGAGAAAGAAAAACACGTAAAGTCCGTTATGTTGCGACATTTCCTCATAACTCCTAAACGCTTCAACGTGCAAGCTCTCCAAGGACAAAGCTCAACCAGGTCGAGCCTTCAATCCCATTTCACACTTGAAGAAGAAGTCACGAAAACACTCTTCCTTTTTCCTAGATGTCTACTCTGCAAAGCTGACCAGAACTTCGTTTTTTTAAAGTCTATCGGCGATAAACCCACCAACCAAAACGATCTTCTCCACTTCTACTCTCACCACGGCACCAAAAACCAAACGTTGGTGTAATTATAGGCTTCTTCCTGCGTGCCACTCAGAATCTGCAGCAAACGAGTTCCTTGAAGGAAGAATGCACTATAATTGACACAAGTATTTTCCAAAACTCCACTATCATCGTCACTTCATCAGAGACTGCAGACGGCCGAGCATTAAACATCTTTAACCACAACCAGAGAAGACACTGCCGAGAAGAGATACATAGTCTTCCCACCAACTCCATTGCCAAACATTGTTTCCAAATATTTGCACAAAACATCTTTCAAGTATCTACCTCCACAACCACGACCAATCAAGGACAATCACCAGTAGTAGACAGGACAAGCTCCATCCTCTGCAGGGGTATAATATTCCCTTGTAATGTCTGCAACAAATTATATGTGGGCGAACATCAAGAGGACCTCACAAAAACGTATTTCAGAACACACAATACCAATATGCAAGCAGGAATTTGACGAGACAAGGAATGCCTTGTGTACAACATGGCAAATTCACACAACCATTTAATTAACTACAGAAACTCAAGACTTATAGCCACAGAAGATCAAACATCCCCCCCCCAAAAAATAAAAAATTTACCAGAAGAATCCTGGAATATCGTTTATCTCATATAACCAATCCAATTTCATCAAGAAAATGGCTTCTATAAATAGCTGTAACACTCGCCAAGAAAACTTTCTTCATCGCTATCCACATAAGAACATGAACACTGAGAAGGTTCTACTCACAACTTGTCCAATATCCCCGCTAGCTACCCAAGACTCTATAACCCCACCCGGTTAAATCATCTGATGCAGCAATCTTACCGACTCAACGTTGATGACTATAAATACTCCCGTACCTTCCAACCCCAGGTAGATCCGTGTGTGACTTGAAAAACACCACTGCCGTGGGTGTGACAAACGTTGTAAATAAAGGATCCATTATACTGCTTTTGTGTTTATATGTCTGTATGATAGGGATAATGTATGACCAGATCAACAATGAGCAACACTTGCTCTCTCTTTACTATATACTTTTTACTACCATATGCTAGTCAAAACATTACAAGTCTCACTAAACTGTGAATGAAATATTATGGTCCACGGTTCAAGCCCCAGTCGATTTTTCTCTGTTTATTCATTTAAGTCGTTTATTACGAATTGTGTTCACAGGAATAGGATTAAAAAAAACAAGTTACGATAATGTATATTGAAGCTTCAACTCTACATATATTCCAGTGGAGGCGGAGAGGGAAGTACCGACTTGGTGGTTGCTGCCTACCAACCTACACTCTGATGACTCTTCCTAACGCGTTTAATTCACATATCGCCATAAATATACTGAAGCGTGGCTAATGTTTTATCGCATTTATTTAAAGCTGTAAATCTTTTGTGCGAAGGCTTAACAGCTGGAGTTGCTGAGGGCTTCGATCCTCCGTCGAGCCCCCCCCGGAAGACCAAGCTACTTGAATCTGAATGATTTTTATTGCATTTCAAAGAGGTTTAGTTTCAAGTGAACATGTAGGCTCAGGTATCCACCCGCTAAACTGTAACCTGGTATATGATAACACTGCTGTGGAGAACCTGGGGTGTTAAACCTGAATATCTGATCAAAGAGTCACACTGTTGCTGCTGTAGTGAACACTGGAGAGTTAACTTGAATATTGATCACCTTGAATTGCTGTCCCTGGCTGTAGTGGAGCGCCTGAGGAGCAAGACCTGAATATATGATCAGTTCAACTGTGGTGATCCCTAAGGTAATGGAGCAAAAACCAACAATGTTTCAAGGAACTACAAACCTGGGCGGTCTCTCAAACTCGGTAGGTAAATACACACAAAAAAATGAGACTAGCAGCTCAGGTCTTTATAACGTATGTGGTGAATGATTAACTTATACGTTAATGGACACGATAACCTTGTATAAGCAGTGGTGGGTGGTACTGGCGTGGTTGTTAGGATGGTGGGGAGGGTTATGGTGGTGGAGATGGTAGTGGACTGTGGCAGAGTTATCACAAGAGACAGGAAGAAATGTACGTGGTGGTGATGGTAGATGACTGTGGCAGAGTTTTCACAAGAGGACACGGAAGGAAATTAGTGGTGTTGGATGGTAGTGACTGTGGCCAGAGTTATCATCAATGAGACAGGAAGAAAGAACGTGGTGGTGATGGTAGTGACTGTGGCAGTGTTATCACAAGAGACAGGAACAAAGTTCGTTGGTGGATGTGATGTAGTGATGTGGCAAGAGTTATCACAAGAGGACAGGAAGAAGTTACGTGGTGGTTGAATGGTAGTGACTGTTGGCCAGAGTTTCACAAGAGACAGGAAGAAAAGTCGTGGTGGTGATGGTAGTGACTGTGGCAGAGTTATCAAAGAGACAGGAATAACCCTACGTGGTGGTGATCCGTTTGTGACTGTGGCAGAGTTATCACAAGAGCAGGAACAAAGTACGTGGTGGTGATAGGAGTGACTGTGGACAGAGTTATCACAGAGACAGGAACAAAGTACGTGGTGGTGATTGTAGTGACTGTGGCTGAGTTATAACAAGAGACAGGAAGAAGTAACGATGGTGGTGATGTAGTGACTTGGAAGAGTTATCACAAGAGACAGGAAGAAAGTACTTGGTGGTGATGGTAGTGACTGTGGCAGAGTTATCACAAGAGGACAGGGAAGAAAAGTACGTGGTGGTGATCGTTGTGACTGTGGCAGAGTTATCTAAAGGAGACAGAAAACAAAGTATACGTGGGTGGTGATGGTAGTGGACTGTGGCAGAGTTATCACAGGATGACAGGAAGAAGAAAGTACGTTGGTGGTGATCGTAGTGACTGTGCAGCAGTATTAAACAAGAGACAGGGAACAAAGTTACGTGGTGGTGATGGTAGTGACTGTGCGACAGAGTTATCACAAGAGACTGGAAGAAAGTACGTGGTGGGTGTCGTAGTGACTGTGGCAGAGTTATCACAAGAGACAGGACAAAGCACGTGGTGGTGATTCGTTAGTGACTGTGGACAGAGTTTATCACAAGAGACAGGAACAAAGTACGTAGGTGTGATCGTAGTTGACTGTGGCAGAGTTATCACAATAGACAGGAACAAAGTAGTGGTGGTGATCGTAGAGACTGTGGCGAGTTATAACAAGAGACAGGAACAAAGTACGTCGTTGGTTGATCGCAGTGGACTGTGGCAGAGATACTCTACCAAGAGACAGGAAAACAAAGTACGTGGTGGTTGATCGCAGTGACTTGGCAGAGTTATCACATAGACAGGAACAAAGTACGTGGTGGTGATGGTAGTGAATGTGGCAGAGTTATCACAAGAGACAGGAAGAAAGTACGTGGTGGTGATAGTAGTGATCCTGGGCAGAGTTATCACCGAGACAGGAACAAAGTACATGGTGGTGATCGTATTAAACTGTTGGCCAGAGTTATCACAAGAGACAGGAACAAAGTACGTAAGGTGTGTTCTTAGTGACTGTGGCAGGTTATCAAAAGAGACAGGAACAAAAGTACGTGGTGGTGATCGTAGTGACTGTGGCAGGAGTTACACAAGAGACAGGAACAAAGTCGGTGGTGGTGATCGTCCTTGGACTGTGGCAGAGTTATCTCAGTGACAGGATGAAGTACGTGGGGTGGTGATCGTAGTGAATGTGGCGGAGAGTAATCAAAAACGAGGACAGGAACAAAGTACGTCTGGTGGTGATGGTAGGGACTGTGGAAGAGTTATCACATGAGGACAGGGAAAAAAGTACGTGGTGGTGATGCGTAGTGGAATGAGGCAGAGTTATCACAAGAGCCCACAGAAACAAAAATACGTGGTGGTGATGGTAGTGACTGTGGGCGAGTTCTCACAAGAGACAAGGAACAAAACTACGTGGTGGTGATGTAGTGTCTGTTGACAGAGTTATCACAAGAGACAGGAACAATGTACGTAGGTGGTGATCGTAGTAGGACTGTGCCAGTTATCACAAGAGACTAGGAAACTAATGTACGTGGTGGAGGATAGTAGTGACTGTGCAGAGTTATCACAAGATGACAGAAACACCAAAGTACCGGGTGGTGATCTTAGTGACTGTGGCAGCGTTATCACACGAGGACAGGTAAGAAGTAGTGAGGTGGTGATCGAAGTGACTGTAGGCAAGAGTTATCACAAGAGACAGAGACAGTACATGGTGGTGAATCGTAGTAACTGTAGACGAGTTATCACAAAATTAAGAGACAGGAACAAAGTACGTGGTGGTGATGTAGTGACTGTGGCAGAGTTATCACAAGAGACAGGAACAAAGTACGTGGTGGTGATGGTAGTGACTGTGGCAGAGTAATCACAAGAGCAGGAACACAAAAGTACGGTGGTGGTGATGGTTAGTGACTGAGCAGAGTTTCACTAGAGTCAGAAGAAAGTACGTGGTGGTATGTTAATTGACTGTGGGCAGAGTTATCACAAGAGACAGAACAAAGTACGTTGGTTGTGATGGTAGTGACTGTGGCGAGTTATCAACAAGAGAAACGAAGAAAGTAAGTGTGGTTGATGTAGTGACGGTGGCAGAGTTATCACAAGAGACAGGAACAAAGTACGTGGTTGTGATCGTAGTGACTGTGGCGGAGTTATAACAAGTGACAGGAACAATGGTACGTGGTGGTGATGGTAGTGACTGTGGCAGAGTTATCACAAGAGACAGAACAAAGTACGTTTGGTGGTGATCGTTAGTGAATTGTGGCAGAGTCTATCACAAGAGACAGGAACAAAGTACGTGGTGTGGTGATCGTTAGTGATGGTGCACAGAGTTTATCACAAAGAGACAGGAACAAAGTCGTGGTGGTGATGTGTTGACTGTAGGCCAGAGTTATCACAAGAGACAAGGGAAACAAGTACGTGGTGGTTGATCGTAGTGCTGTGGCCAGAGTTATCACAAAGAGACAGTGAACAAAGTACGTGGTAGGTGGTACGTAGTGACTGTGGCAGATTTATCACAAGAGAAAGGAACAAAGTACGTGGTGGTCGATGGTAAGTGGACTGTGGCAAGAGTTATCACAAGAGGACAGGAAAAAGTTACGTGGTGGTGATCGTAGTGACTGTCGGCAGAGTTATCACAAGAGACAGGAGAAAAGTACGTGGTGGTGTTCGTAGTGACTGTGGAGAGTTATCAAAGGATACAGGAACAAAGTACGTGGTGGTGATCGTAGTGACTGTGGAAGACGTTATCACCAGGAGACAGGAACAAAGTACGTGGTGGTGATGGTAGTGACTGTGGCAGAGTTATCACAAGAGACAGGAACAAAGGACGTGGTGGTGATCGTAGTTCGTGACTGTGGCTGAGTTATAACAAGAGTCTGGAAGAAAAGTACGTGTGGTGATCGTAGTGACTGTGGACAGAGTTATCACAGAGACAGAACAATGTACGTGGTGGTGATCGTAGTAACTGTGGCAGAGTTATACAAGAGACAGGAACAAAGTTACGTGGGTGGTGATGGTAGTGACTGTGGACAGAGTTATCACAAGAGGGGTGTGGGGGGGGGGGACAGGACAAGTACGTGGTGGCTGTTGGTAGTCCCACTGTGGCAGAGTTATCACAGGAGACTGGAACAAAGTACGTCGGGGGTGATCGTAGATGCACTGTGGCAGAGTTATCACAAGAGACAGGAACGAAAGTACGTGGTGTGATGGTAGTGACTGTGGCCCACTGAGTTATACTAGAGACAGAACAAAGTACAGTGGTGGTGGATGGTAGTGAATGTGGCAGGGTTATACAAGAGACTGGAAGAAAGTACGTGGTGGTGGATGGTAGTGACTGTGGAAGAGTTATCACAAGAGTCAGGAAGGAAAGTAACGTGGTGGTGATGGTAGTGTACTGTGGCAGAGTTATCACAAGAGACAGGAAGAAGTAAGTGGTGGTGATGGTAGGGGTCTGTGGCTGAGTTATCACAAGAGACAGGAACAAGTACGTGTGGTGGATAGTAGTGACTTGTGGCAGAGTTTCACAAGAGACAGAACAAAGTACGTGGTGCGGTGATCGTTAGTGACTGTGGCAGAGTTATACCAAGAGACAGGAACAAGTACGTGGTGGTGATGTAGTGATGTGGCTGAGTTATCACATGAGACAGGAAACAAGTACGTGGTGGGTGATCGTTAGTGACTGTGGGCAGAGTGCAGAGTTTATCACAAGAGACAGGAACAAATGTACGTTGGTGGTGATAGTAGTGTATGTGCAGAGATATCACAGGACGTACCAGGAAGAAAGTACGTGGTGGTGATCCCGTAGTGATGTGGCAGAGTTATCACAAGAGACGAAGAAAAGTAACGTAGGGTGGTGATGGTATGACTGTGGCGGAGTTATCACATGAGACTGAACAAAGTAAGTGGTGGTGATCGTAGAGACTGTGGCAGAGTTATCACAAGAGACAGGAACAAAGTACGTGGTAGGTGATGGTAGTAGTGACTGTGGCAGAGTTATCACAAGAGACTGGAAGAAAAGTACGTGGTGGTGATGGAGTGACTGTGGCAAGAGTTATCACAAGAGCAGGAACAAAGTACGTGGTGGTGATGGTTAGTGACTGTGGCCAGAGTTACACAAGATACAGGAAGAAAGAGAAGTACGTCGGTGGTGATTGTAGTGTCTGTGGCAGAGTTTATCACAAGAGACAGGGAACAACAGAGTACGTGGTGTGATCGTAGTGGACTGTGGCAGAGTTATTCACAAGAGCCAGGAAGAAAGTACGTGGTGGTGAATGTAGTGATGTGGCAGAGTTATCAACAAGAGACAGACAAAGTACATGGTTGGTGATGGTAGTGACTGTGGCAGATGTTAATACAAGAGACAGGAGAAAAGTACGTGGTGGTGTATGGTAGTGACTGTGGCAGAGTTATCACAAGAGACAGGAAGAAAGTACGTGGTGGTGATGGTAGTGACTGTGGCAGAGTTATCACAAGAGACAGGAACAAAGTACGTGGTGGTGATGGTAGTGAATGTGGCCAGAGTTTATCACAGAGACAGGAACACAAGTACGTGGTGGTGTTCGTGTGGACTGTGGCAGAGTTATCACAAAGGGGACTGGAAAAAGTACGTGGTGGTGTCGTAGTGTCATGTGGCAGAGTTACCACAAGAAACAAACAATATATAGGAAAAACGTCGTATAATAATAAGAAGGCTCTCTCCCTACCCTCTACTTCAACTACAAACATGAAAAACGGTGCGTGACAGTAAATCATTCAAGACTGAATATATGTGAATGGAACTTTAACAGAAGAGAAGAAATATTTATCGTATGTCTCTACTAACATTTACTCTTTCATTCTACTTACTACAACACTACTACAACCATTACTACAACCAATAGCTACAACCACTACTACAACCACTACTACAACCACTACTACAACCACTACTACAACCACTACTACAACCACTACTACAACCACTACTACAACCACTACTACAACCACTACTACAACCACTACCACATACTCTTTCCAGTGCCACAATTAAAATCTACTTTTTCTACCACTAACATTACCACCAACTCTTACTACTACTACCAACTACTGCTACCACTACCTAAATATTGTAGGAATGTCAACTGTACACAAATAACCCGCACATTGAAGAGAGGAGCTTGCGACGACGTTTCGGTCCGACTTGGACCATTTACAAAGTCACACTAACCAGAATTGGAGCAGGACGGGTATATATAAGCAGGAAGAGGCGGAGGCGGCGGCGGCGGCGGCAGCAGCAGCAGCAGCAGCATCAGCAGGGAATTAAGGAGGAGGAGCCAGTCAAATACAAAGAAAGGGGAGCACTGCAAGGCAGCTAGCTAGGTGCCCACAGAGGGAGTGCAAGTGCATAGAGGTGGGGGGAAGGGGAAGAGATGAAATAAATAATGAAGGAACAGAATCAAGAGACAAAAGAAAGAAAGACAACCCAGACGAGAAAAAAAAGAAGGTAAGAGGAAAGGGGAAGAGGGAGAAGAAGAAAAAGAAAAAGAAAAAAATGAGGACGGGATTTCTGGTTAGTGTGACTTTGTAATGGTCCAAGTCGGAACGAAAAAGTGTCCGGTAAGCTCCTCTCTTCTATGTGCGGGTATTTATGGATCGTTTCCAGTCACGGGTATTGTTGCCTTTTTGTTATTTAATGTCAACTGATTTCTGGTCAAAGGCTCAGGTACCCCCGAACCCAGTCACCCCAAACCCCCAAAACCCAAACTCAGTAATCAAAACCCAGTACCCCAACCTAGCACCCAAATCTAGTACCCCACACCTACCACCCCCAACCTAGTACCTCAAACCTAGTACCCAAACCTAGTACCCCAAACTGGATTGGAATAACCCAAAACCTAGCACCCTGAACCCTAGCGCCCCAAATCTAGTACCCCAAACCTAGCACCCAAACCAGGTTCCCTAAACAAGCCACCCCAAACCTAGTACCCAAAACACTACAACCCAAACCTAAGCACCAAACCTACCACCCAAACTAGCACCAAAAACCTACACCCCAAACCTTGAAACCCCAAACTCAGGACTCAACGCAGTTCACCTCAGGCTCGTTCTTCTCTCATGTGTAACTGCTGCCTGGATTCCACTCATGAGAGGCTTGGTAGAACACAACCATCAAGGGGCGATAACGTCCAGAGGCTTGGTAGTTACACAACCATCAGGGAGGTAATTGACCCAGAGTCTTGGGAGAACACAACATCAAGGTGGTAATGCCCAGGGCTTGGTATAACAAACCATCAAGGGAGGGTATTGCCCAGAGGCTTGGTAGAACACAACCATCAAGGGAGGTATTGTCCGGGTGCCTTGGTTAGTAGAACACAACAATCCAGGAGGTAATGTCCAGAGGCTTGGTTAGAAACAACCATCAAGTGAGGTAATGTCCAGAGGCTTGGTAGAAACAACCATCAAGGGGAGGTAAGTCCAGAGGCGTGATAGAACACAAACCATCAAGGAGGTAATGTCCAGAGCTTGGTAGAACACAACATTCCAGGGACGGTAATGTCCAGAGGCTTGGTAGGAAACACAACCATTCAAGGGAGGTAATGTCCTGAGGCTGGTAGAACACAACCATCCAAGGGAGGTAAGTCCAGAGGCTTGGTTAGTAGAACACAACCATCAGGGAGGTGTATGAATGGTTTGCAAAACCGACAAGTTGAAGATTGAGACACTTATGCTCAGCATATGGGAATCTTTTATTCAGGAAACGTTTCGCCACACAGTGGCTTCATCTGTCCAATACAAAGGAGCAGAAAAGGCCGTGAGGACGAGGAGGAGTATGAGGTAATCAAGTTCCATCAACCTGGGAGTCGATGTGTCAGGTCCATCTATCTTGTAGAATGTACAGCATAGGGCCGTAGACGTGGCTTATTTACTGTAGTGAGGTGACGTGAAGCAGATGGAGGCGGGGTTATTAGTGGTTACCTTCCATAGTCGAAGTAGGTCTTCGTCCAAAGGTTAACAAGTGTTGAAGAATTCTTGTAACAAGACCCCCATGATGCTGCCGGGTCTGACAGTTGTGATGAATGGTTTGAAAAACCGACAAGTTGAGATTGTGACACTTATGCAGCATATGGGAATCTTTATTCAGGAAACGTTTCGCCCACAGTGGCTTCATCAGTCAATACAAGGGAGGCGTAAGGAGAGGAGGAGAATGAGGTAATCAGTCCCTCAACCTGGAGTCGTATGTGTTCAGTCCATCAGTACATCTACGGACCTATGCTGTACATTCATACAAGATTGATGGACCCATGAAACACATCGACTCAGAGTTGAGGGACTGATTACATCATTCTCCTCCTCTCCTTTACGCCTTCTCTTTGTATTGGACTGATGAAGCCACTGTGTGGGCAAAACGTTTCCTGAAATAAAGATTACCATATGCTGTTATAGTGTATCGATCTTCAACTTGTCGGTTTTTCAAACCATTCATCACAAACTGTCAGACACGGCAGGATCATGGGGTCTTGTTTACAAAGAATTCTTCAACACTTGCTTGTTCAACCTTTGGACGAAGACCTACTTAGACCTAGTGGATGGTTAACACTATGGACCCGCCTCATATGATTCAACGTCACTCAACTACAGTATATAAGCCAACGTCTACGGCACTATGCTTGTACATTCTACAAGACTTTGATGGAACTGAACACATCGACTCCAGTTTGAGGACTGATTACCTCATTCTCCATCTCTCCTTACGCCTTCCTCTTTGTATTGGGACTTGATGAAGCCATGTGTGGCGAAAGTTTCCTGAATAAAGATTCCATATGCCTGCATAAGTGTCTCAATCTTCATCCAGGGAGGGGTCAATGCCCAGAGGCTTGGTTAGAATACAACCATCAAGGGAGGTAATTGTACAGAGGCTTGGTTAGAACAACTCCATCAAAGGGAGTAATGTCAGAGGATTGGTTGTAAGAAAAACGTCAACCATCAAGGGAGTAATGTTCCAGAGCTTGGTAGAACACATCCATCAAGGGAGGAAAAAGTCCACGAGGCTTGGTAGAACAAGAATCAAGGAGGTAATGTCCAGTGGCTTGGTTAGAACACAAACCATCAAGGGAGGTAATGTCCAGAGGCTTGGTAGAACACAACCTTCAAGGGAGGTAATGTCCAGAGGCTTGATAGAACACAACCTCAGGAAGGTATGTCAGAGGCTTGGTAGAACACAAACATCAAGGGAAGGAATGTCCATTGTTCAACATAACGATTGTTAAAATTTTTTGTACAGTGGCAAGATTGATGATCTGCCATTTATGTGTCGTGGACATGTAATGAGAGAGGTAAATCTTTACATGCTTATACTTACACTCACTATACAATTAGTTTATGTTTTCTGTGTGTTTAACATTATATTATTGATAACATGCTGGGAAAATTACGAACAATATGTTAGGTAAAACGAAAACACATTTGCAATTAATGCGACAAAATTACCACCCCCTTTGTGATGATTGGTTTGAAAAACCCGCCCCCCCACAAGTTGAGATTGACGCCACTTATGCATGCATATGGGAATCTTTATTCAGAAACGTATTCGACACACAGTGGCTTCACATCAGTCCAATACAAAGGAGGAGGCTCGTAAGGAGAGGCAGGGAAGGAGTATATGAGTAATCAGTCCCTCAGCCTGGAGTCGATGTGTTCCAGTCCATTCAATCTTGTAGAATGTACTGCATAGGGCCGTTAGACTTGGCTTATATACTGTGTTGAGGTGTTGTGAAGCAGCGAGGCGGGTCATAGTGGTACATCACTAGTCGAAGTAGGCTTGGCCAAAAGGTTGAAAACAAGTGTTTGAAGAATTTTTGTACAAAGATCTCATGATGCTGCGTGTTTGACACTGCAGGGAGGTAAGAGAAGTTCATCATCACCAGGGAGGTAAGAGAAGATCATCACCAGGGAGGTGGAGAAGATCATTCATCACCAGGAGGTAGAGAAGATATCATCAACAGGGAGGTAGAGAAGATCTTCAACCAGGGAGGTAGAGTAAGATCATCACCAGGGAGGTAGAGAAGATCATCACCAGGCGAGGTAGAGAATATCATCACCAGGGAGGTACAGAAGATCATCACCGGGAGGTAGAGAACATAAGAAAATCACCAGGGAGGTAGAGACATAAGAAAGGAGGAACACTGCAGCAGGCCTGTTGGCCCATACTAGGCAGGTCCTTTACAATTCATCCACTAACAAAACATTTGACCAACCCAATTTTCAAATGCTACACCAAGAAATAAGCTATGATGTGCAAAAAGTCCCACTCAAAATCCAACCCCTCCCACTCATGTACTTATACAACCAAAATTTAATCTACCCAAAGTCCTAGCCTCAATAACCCAATAGGTTAGAAGATATCATCACCAGAGGAGGTGAGAAGGATCATCACCAGGGAGGGGTAGAGAAGATCATCACCAGGGAGGTAGAGAAGATCATCTCCCAGGGAGGTAGGAAGATCGATCACCAGGAGTGTAGAGGGTAGTGAAGGTTAGTCACCATCCCATGGAAGAAGATGAATAAAAGAAGATAATGAAGATTGATTTTGTTTGAAAATTTATTTACCCGGGCGGTTTAGTAACTCAGGGTGACTCAATGAAGTCCATGGGTCAACTTGGACTGAAGATGCTGTACTGAAGGATGTGTAACCTGAGGATGGCGTACCTGAAAGATGCTGCCCCGGAAAGCATGCTCGTACCTGAAGGATGCTGTACCTGAAGATGTTTGTACCTGAAGGATGCTGTACCTGAAGGATGCTGTACATGAAGATTCTGTACCTGAAGGATGATATGTACCTGAAGGATTGCTTGTACCTGAAGGATGCGGCAGGTCCGATTGATTGAGGAAGGGACCACGTATATAGAACAAAAGTCAGAGATACGATAGGTCCCCCTTAATAATAAAACTATGGGCAATCTTACTGACAAAGCAGAATGAATGTGCTCGGATTTTAATTAATTATTTTCTCTCGGTTTGTACACAGGAAGACATAATAATTATTCCGGTAATTAATTTTTATAGTGGGGCCAGATGAAGAAAATTATGTAACTCACAGTCACTAGTGAATGGTGTGAAGCAGATAGACCAAAGGAAGCAAAATAAGTCAAGGGTCCTGATTGAGGTTTTTTCAAGGGTTCTGAAGGAATGCAAAATGGAACTCTGTGAAACCATTAACTAATATTTAATTTATCATCTTCAAAAGGTGTAGTTGTCTGTATGTGGAAGATGGCTAATGTAATTCCTATTTTTAAAATAACAGGGGGACAAGGTCGTTACCGTCAAATTTACCGCCCAATCAGCATGACCTCAATTGTAGGCAAATTACATAGATGTCAATTATAGCTCAAATTTAATAAGAAGCCATCTCGAATAAGCATAGCTTGATTAATGCATACTCAGCATGGATTCACCAAGAGGCGGTCTTGTCTAACTAATTTTATGAACTTTTTCAGTAACAGCTTTTGAGGCTGTTTGACACGATAACAGACTTGGATATTATTTACTTAAGATTTTACGTAAGGCATTTTTGATTGAGTTCCGGCACCAAAGATGGTTGAAGAAAGTAGCAGATTATGGCATTGGGGGAAGAGTGCCTCTAGTGGATCGAATCATGGTCCCAGAACGGGTAGCAAGAGAGTGTCCATAATGAGGTTAAATCCGAGTGGGAACAGTAACAAGTGGCGTTCCACAGGGATCAGTCTTGGGCCCGTTGTTGTTTATATTTATATCAATGATCTTGATGAGGAATTATATGATATGGCAATTCGCCGATGACACGAAGATAGGTAGGATAATTGATTCAAAAGTAGTGTTAAGGGAACTTCAGGAGGATTTAGACAACTTAATCTTGGTCAGAAAAGTGGCAGATGCAGTTCTATGTAGATAAATGCAAGGTTATGAGCTCGGGAGTGTCCATAACCCTATAACTTATAAGTTAAATATTGTAGAATTTTGCCATAAGATTGCCGAAAAGGACTGGGGGGTTATGGTAAGCAGCAACCTTAAACCAAGACCTAGCAATATGCTAGCGTACGTAATAAAGGCGAATTAGATTACTGGAGATTTATATCAAGAAGTGTAAGCAAAAAGAAGTCCAGAGGTCATACTGCAGCTTTAACATCATAGAAGGCCTCACCTAGATTATGCAGCCTCAAGTTGGTCTCCATTATTACAGAATGGACTAATTTCGTTAGGAAAACATTCCAGCGTTAGGAATGACTAAATTAATACATAGCATTAGAAATCTTCCTTATTATGATGAAAGATTGAAAGACTCTTAGTTACAATTCACTTGTTTAGACGAAGAAAGAGGGGAGAGAGACGAGAACTGATCGAAGTGTATAAGTGGAAGATAGTATTAATAAAGGGGATATTAACAAGGTCTTGACGGATATCTCTCCAAGAGTGAGAGAACCGCAGTAATGGATTTAAATTTAGATAAGTTTAGATTTAGAAAGGACATAGAAATCGTATTGGTTTGGAAATAGGGTAGTTGATGAGTGGATCAGTCTACTAGTTGGGTTATTGAGGATAGGACTGTTGAAGTAGTTTCAAATTTAGGTTGGATAAGTTCATGAGTGCGGAGGGTTGGATTGGAGTGGGGAATTTCACATCACAGCTTATTTCTTGGGTGGCATGAAAAATTAGGTTGAGCAAATGTTTTGTTAGTGGGCTTGAATGTAAAGAACCTGCTTAGTTATGGGCCAACAGGCCTATGCAGTGTTCCTCCTTTTCTTATGTCTTATATTAAACACTGATCTCTGGCTGAAGGAGACTCGAACCTACGATCTTGGAAAACAAGGTACACAGTGCCTTTTACCAACTACCCACACTACCCAGTGTGGGTTTAGATTGGTATAAAGCCTGCGTACCCTGAGTTCCAAGGTTGAGTCTCCTTCAGCCAAGCGACTCAGTGTTTGTGTTATATTTCGCTTGGTTCTCCTCTAATGCATCTGCTTGTTGTTAGGTAAGGACATCAATATTGCAACAGTAGGACAACTTTATCCGAAACGTTTCGCCTACACACCAGTTAGGCTTCTTCAGTCGAATTCAGAAGTAGGCGTAAGCAGAAAGTACGTGCAGTATGAAAGATGCAATTCCTTGCATATATAATATATATATATATATATATATATATATATATATATATATATAATATATAAATTATATATATATATTAGAACATTGTATGTTGGACAGCAATCACCAAACTTTCTGAAAATAACTGTTTTATTTATTAATGTTGTGGAGTTGACTGGTTCAGTGTTAGACCAGACTTCAGAGGTCTGTATGATAGGATGGAATATAATGGTTATAAAATTACCGACACAAATGGAAATATAAACACAAAAGCAGTATAATGTGATCCTTTATGACAACGTTTCACCCACGCAGTGGGCTTTTTCAAGTCACCACGGATCTACCTGGGGTTGGAAAGGTACGGGGTATTTATAGTTTCAGTACGTTGAGGTCAGGTGAAGAGTTGCTGCATCAGATGATCTTCCGGGTGGGGTTATAGAGTCTTGCGGTAGCTAGGCGGGGATTTTGGACAAGTTGTGAGTAGACCTTCTGAAGTGTTATATGTGCTTATGTGGGATATGCGTTGAAGAAGTTTCTTGGCGAGTGGTTACTGCATGTTATGAAGCAATTGTTATGGTTGAAATTGTTGGTTATAGGAGCATAAACGATGATTCCAGGATTCTTCTGTATTGAGTGTTGTTTTGTGGCTATAAGTCTTGAGTTTCTGTGGTTAATTAAATGTTGTGTGAATTGCGATGTTGTTTACCAGGCATTCCTTGTATCGGTCAGTCTGCTTGCCATATTGGTGTTCTGAAATACGTGTTTGGAGGTCTCTTGATGTTTAGACACATATAATTTGTTGACAGTCATTACAAGGGATTATGTATACCCCTGCAGAGGTATGGAGGCTTGTCCTGTCTATTACTGTGATGTCCTTGATGGTCGTGGTAGTGAGGTAGATACTTGGAATGATGTTTTGGCAAAGATGTTGGAAAACAATGTTTGGCAATGAGTTGGTGGAAGGACTATGTATCTTCTTCTCGGCAGTTCTCTCTTGGTGTGTTAAAGATGTTTAATGCTCGGTCTGCAGGTTCTGCATGAGGACGAGGATGTGGAGTTGGAAATACTTGTTCAATTATAGTGCATTCTTCCTCAAAGGAAATCAGTGCTGCAGATTCTGGTGCACGCAGGTAAGAAGCCTATAATTACACCACGTTGGTTTTGGTGTCGTGGTGTGAGAGTAGGAAGTGGAGAAAGAAGATCGTTTGGTTGGTGGGTTTTCGATAGACTTTAAAACGAAACGATTCGTGGTCAGCTTGCAGAGTATGAACATCAAGGAAAAGGAAAGAGTGTTGTCGACTTCTTCTTCAAGTGGAATTGGATTGAAGGCTCGACCTGGTGAGCTTGTCTTGAGAGAGCTTGAACGTTGAAGCGTTTAGGAGTTATGAGGAGAATGTCGTCAACATAACGGGAGCCAGGTGACAGACGAAGGAATTATGGTTGAGAAACGTTCGGCTTCTAGATGTTCCATGTATAGGTTCGCCAGGGACCTTGCACTGAGTGGCGAACCCCACCATGGGTAGTCCAAAAGTCTGCTGAAAGAGGGTGATTTTCGAAAGAGAAAGAAAAACACGTAAAGTCCGTTATGTTGCGACATTTCCTCATAACTCCTAAACGCTTCAACGTGCAAGCTCTCCAAGGACAAAGCTCAACCAGGTCGAGCCTTCAATCCCATTTCACACTTGAAGAAGAAGTCACGAAAACACTCTTCCTTTTTCCTAGATGTCTACTCTGCAAAGCTGACCAGAACTTCGTTTTTTTAAAGTCTATCGGCGATAAACCCACCAACCAAAACGATCTTCTCCACTTCTACTCTCACCACGGCACCAAAAACCAAACGTTGGTGTAATTATAGGCTTCTTCCTGCGTGCCACTCAGAATCTGCAGCAAACGAGTTCCTTGAAGGAAGAATGCACTATAATTGACACAAGTATTTTCCAAAACTCCACTATCATCGTCACTTCATCAGAGACTGCAGACGGCCGAGCATTAAACATCTTTAACCACAACCAGAGAAGACACTGCCGAGAAGAGATACATAGTCTTCCCACCAACTCCATTGCCAAACATTGTTTCCAAATATTTGCACAAAACATCTTTCAAGTATCTACCTCCACAACCACGACCAATCAAGGACAATCACCAGTAGTAGACAGGACAAGCTCCATCCTCTGCAGGGGTATAATATTCCCTTGTAATGTCTGCAACAAATTATATGTGGGCGAACATCAAGAGGACCTCACAAAAACGTATTTCAGAACACACAATACCAATATGCAAGCAGGAATTTGACGAGACAAGGAATGCCTTGTGTACAACATGGCAAATTCACACAACCATTTAATTAACTACAGAAACTCAAGACTTATAGCCACAGAAGATCAAACATCCCCCCCCCAAAAAATAAAAAATTTACCAGAAGAATCCTGGAATATCGTTTATCTCATATAACCAATCCAATTTCATCAAGAAAATGGCTTCTATAAATAGCTGTAACACTCGCCAAGAAAACTTTCTTCATCGCTATCCACATAAGAACATGAACACTGAGAAGGTTCTACTCACAACTTGTCCAATATCCCCGCTAGCTACCCAAGACTCTATAACCCCACCCGGTTAAATCATCTGATGCAGCAATCTTACCGACTCAACGTTGATGACTATAAATACTCCCGTACCTTCCAACCCCAGGTAGATCCGTGTGTGACTTGAAAAACACCACTGCCGTGGGTGTGACAAACGTTGTAAATAAAGGATCCATTATACTGCTTTTGTGTTTATATGTCTGTATGATAGGGATAATGTATGACCAGATCAACAATGAGCAACACTTGCTCTCTCTTTACTATATACTTTTTACTACCATATGCTAGTCAAAACATTACAAGTCTCACTAAACTGTGAATGAAATATTATGGTCCACGGTTCAAGCCCCAGTCGATTTTTCTCTGTTTATTCATTTAAGTCGTTTATTACGAATTGTGTTCACAGGAATAGGATTAAAAAAAACAAGTTACGATAATGTATATTGAAGCTTCAACTCTACATATATTCCAGTGGAGGCGGAGAGGGAAGTACCGACTTGGTGGTTGCTGCCTACCAACCTACACTCTGATGACTCTTCCTAACGCGTTTAATTCACATATCGCCATAAATATACTGAAGCGTGGCTAATGTTTTATCGCATTTATTTAAAGCTGTAAATCTTTTGTGCGAAGGCTTAACAGCTGGAGTTGCTGAGGGCTTCGATCCTCCGTCGAGCCCCCCCCGGAAGACCAAGCTACTTGAATCTGAATGATTTTTATTGCATTTCAAAGAGGTTTAGTTTCAAGTGAACATGTAGGCTCAGGTATCCACCCGCTAAACTGTAACCTGGTATATGATAACACTGCTGTGGAGAACCTGGGGTGTTAAACCTGAATATCTGATCAAAGAGTCACACTGTTGCTGCTGTAGTGAACACTGGAGAGTTAACTTGAATATTGATCACCTTGAATTGCTGTCCCTGGCTGTAGTGGAGCGCCTGAGGAGCAAGACCTGAATATATGATCAGTTCAACTGTGGTGATCCCTAAGGTAATGGAGCAAAAACCAACAATGTTTCAAGGAACTACAAACCTGGGCGGTCTCTCAAACTCGGTAGGTAAATACACACAAAAAAATGAGACTAGCAGCTCAGGTCTTTATAACGTATGTGGTGAATGATTAACTTATACGTTAATGGACACGATAACCTTGTATAAGCAGTGGTGGGTGGTACTGGCGTGGTTGTTAGGATGGTGGGGAGGGTTATGGTGGTGGAGATGGTAGTGGACTGTGGCAGAGTTATCACAAGAGACAGGAAGAAATGTACGTGGTGGTGATGGTAGATGACTGTGGCAGAGTTTTCACAAGAGGACACGGAAGGAAATTAGTGGTGTTGGATGGTAGTGACTGTGGCCAGAGTTATCATCAATGAGACAGGAAGAAAGAACGTGGTGGTGATGGTAGTGACTGTGGCAGTGTTATCACAAGAGACAGGAACAAAGTTCGTTGGTGGATGTGATGTAGTGATGTGGCAAGAGTTATCACAAGAGGACAGGAAGAAGTTACGTGGTGGTTGAATGGTAGTGACTGTTGGCCAGAGTTTCACAAGAGACAGGAAGAAAAGTCGTGGTGGTGATGGTAGTGACTGTGGCAGAGTTATCAAAGAGACAGGAATAACCCTACGTGGTGGTGATCCGTTTGTGACTGTGGCAGAGTTATCACAAGAGCAGGAACAAAGTACGTGGTGGTGATAGGAGTGACTGTGGACAGAGTTATCACAGAGACAGGAACAAAGTACGTGGTGGTGATTGTAGTGACTGTGGCTGAGTTATAACAAGAGACAGGAAGAAGTAACGATGGTGGTGATGTAGTGACTAAAACCCAAAACACATTAATTACCAGATCACAAACCAAGCACGCACCCCCATCACAAACACACACAACACCAGTCCGCCCACGATCACCAGAAACATCACCAGCACCAGCACAACCATCACTCGATTTAAACACAAAACACACACACACGGCGCGCGCGCACACACACACACACACACACACACACAGGAGCTTGGACTCGACCCCTGCAACCTCAACTAGGCGAGTACACACACGACTGCAAGAAGGCCTTCGACACAGTTCCTCACAAGAGATTAGTACAGAAGCTAGAGGAACAGGCACGTATAACAGGAAGGCACTGCAATGGATCAGAGAATACCTAACAGGGAAGCAACAGCGAGTCATGGTCCGTGATGAGGTATCACAGTGGGCGCCAGTGACGAGCGGGGTCCCACAGGGGTCAGTCCTGGGACCAGTGCTATTCTTGGTATATGTGAACGACATGACGGAAGGGATAGACTCAGAAGTGTCCCTGTTTGCAGATGACGTGAAGTTAATGAGGAGAATTAAATCAGACGCGGACCAGACAGGTCTACAAAGAGACCTGGACAGGTTGGATGTGTGGTCCAGAAACTGGTTCCTAGAATTTAACCCAGCGAAATGCAAAGTCATGAAGATAGGGGAGGGCAAAGAAGACCGCAGACAGAGTATAGGCTAGGAGGCCAAAGGCTGCAAACCTCACTCAAGGAGAAAGACCTAGGAGTGAGTATAATACCGAGTACATCGCCAGAAGCACACATTAACCAGATAACTGCTGCGGCATATGGGCGCTTGGCAAACCTGAAAATAGCGTTCCGGTACCTCAGTAAGGAATCGTTCAAGACTTTATACACTGTGTACGTCAGGCCCATACTGGAGTACGCAGCACCAGTTTGGAACCCACACTGGTCAAACACGTCAAGAAATTAGAGAAAGTGCAAAGGTTTGCAACAAGGCTAGTTCCAGAGCTAAAGGGAATGTCCTATGAAGAAAAGTTAAGGGAAATCGGTCTGACAACACTGGAGGACAGGAGGGTCAGGGGAGACATGATAACGACATACAAAATACTGCGTGGAATAGACAAGGTGAACAGAGACAGGATGTTCCAGAGATGGGACACAGAAAAAAGGGGTCACAATTGGAAGCTGAAGACTCAAATGAGTCAGAGGGATGTTAGGAAGTATTTCTTCAGTCATAGAGTAGTTACGAAGTGGAATAGTCTGGCAAGCGATGTAGTGGAGGCAGGAACTATACATAGCTTTAAGACGAGGTATGATAAAGCTCATGGAGCAGGGGGAGAGAGGACCTAGTAGCGGTCGGTGAAGAGGCGGGGCCAGGAGCTGAGTCTCGACCACTGCAATCACAATTAGGTGAGTACAATTAGGTGAGTACACACACACACACACATATACGAATACGCAGTAGAGCTACAAGTGGAGGGGGAAGCAGGAAGGCCAGGGCGAATGAAGCCAAACTATAAGAAAGGGAGCTACACGGGAATGTGGAACTTCCTGAACGGGGTCAAGTGGGACAGAGAACTGGCAGGGAAGCCAGTTAATGAGATGATGGAATATGTAACAACAATGTGCAAGGAGGCTGAGGAGAGGTTTGTACCCAAGGGTAACAGGAATAATGAAAAAGCCAGGATGAGCCCATGGTTCACCCAAAGGTGCAGGGAGGCAAAAACCAAGTGTGCTAGGAAATGGAAGAAATATAGAAGGCAAAGGACCCAGGAGAATAAGGAGAGCAGTCGTAGAGCCAGAAATTAAATTTTGCACAGATAGAAGGGAGGCCCAACGACAATACGAAAACGAATAGCAGCGAAAGCCAAATCTGACCCGAAAGTGTTATACAGCCACATCAGGGGGGAAGGCAACAGTCAATAACCAGATAATCAGGCTAAGGAAGGAAAGAGGAGAGACAACAAGAAATGACCA
>NC_069456.1:142117-169238 GCF_026875155.1 Cherax quadricarinatus | reverse complement strand
AAAAAAAAATATTAACAAACCCTACCAACTGCTGTTAGGAACCTTAACTTCAGCAGCACATAGAAAACTAACCTACAAACTGCTCTTGGGATTTTTAACAGACAATCATTTAGTTCATTTATTATGCAGCGGCCATCATGGAGTCCGCACCTGACCAAGCATGTCAAGAAACTCGAGAAGATCCCAGTGTTTACAACAAGACTAATGCCAAAACTGAGATGGATTAATTACGAGGAGAGACTTGAAGAACTGGCACTAGCAGCCCTGTTTCAAAAAGAATCAGAAGGCATGAACATGACATAAAATATTTAAAAAAAGTGGAGAGAGTGGAAAAGGCAAGATGTTT
Source organism: Cherax quadricarinatus (assembly GCF_026875155.1). Taxonomy (NCBI): domain Eukaryota; kingdom Metazoa; phylum Arthropoda; class Malacostraca; order Decapoda; family Parastacidae; genus Cherax; species Cherax quadricarinatus. The sequence continues at coordinate 168,892 of NC_069456.1, read as the reverse complement.
GATGAGCGAGGAGAGGTAGCCAGGACTGCTAAAGGCGCAGAGGAGCCACACGAGCGATGGGAAATACTTTCTTTAATTCTTAGTGCAATAAGAAAAACAAATTAGATAAAGAGGTGGTGGAGGCGAACACCATAAACAGACTCAAGATAGGGTAAGAAAAGTCATTTGAGACAGGAACTACGAAACCCTTTCAAGATCAACTGCCTAAGCACAACTACGTGAATGCACAAAACACATGTGAATATTACGAAGATTCTCTACCACACTGGTAGCGGAAGTATGAAACAAGCGATGAAGGACGACCATAAACTAGATAACACGACGCTGCAACAACGCAGGACTAGAGCATTCACCACAGGCAAAATACTCCCGGGAATAAACGAGGTACACAGAAACACTATTTACCATGAGAAAAGCCGTCACGAGGAAGGCTCACTGGATACTCGATCGATACACAGACGAGTCGTAAAGATAACTGGAAACACTTTTTCCAGTGCTAGAATTGTAACCAAGAAGAACACAGTGAGCAACCACCTAGTGGAGACTAACACTAATTACAACCTTATAAACACACACACACACACACACACACACACACACACCACACACACACACACACACACACACACACACACACACATGGGGTCCACCTCCAGTCCAAATTGTGGGGACCCACAGCCACGGAGAAGTAGTTAAATTGGCGTCGAGGAAAAATATTTGGATTTTGTCCTGAAGCAGTTTGAACACTGCACTTCCCCTACCACCTCATCATTTATAAATTCACAAATAGATATATTTTATTACGTAATATGGTACACAAAGCTTATAAGATACATTGTTGGTACAAAGATGGAGTATTGTTCCACTCACGATATTGTGACTTTTTATTCTTTATACATGAGGTTTAAGGGATACATTACAAGGACATAGTGCTCCGAATCTGAAAAAAATACATTGCAAAAATCTCATGCAAGTCCTCAGAGCTGGGGTGCGTACCCAGGATACAACAGGCAGTACCCCTCTGAACTACAGCACTGAGTCGCTGGAACAGAAAACTAGTTTCCCTGGGATTCTTAGTTGCCTTAATGAGTCTTTTGCTTATCTCATTGAGGAACTTGCATGCGCTCTTTTCCCATGGTCTGAGGGTCTCTGAGCCTATGGAAACAAGCATATAACGATGGGCAAGATCACCATATTTTCTAGATTGAAGCTGGCAACTACCCCTCCTTCCTCTCTGCTGTACTGGAGATAGATATCAGGTAATGTGGATGCACATGTGTAGTTCCTCACCGTCCAGGCTTGCAGGGTAATTCTATCTGGACACTTCTGGCTGCCTTTGGCTCTACATAGTTGGGGTGGCTTCCTTATTGCCGGGTATCCGGCTGTTGAAAGGCTCCTGCTGTTATTAACCTCTTCATGCCTTGCAATCTTTTCCTCGGATCTATGGCATACAAGAACATGGTAACCGAATCGGTCGGCCGATTCACTGCCGCAGATACACCTGTGTTCAGCGAGGACAAGAACGGCAAGGCGAAGGGCAACGCCAATGCAGATGGTTTGCAGGTCGAGGTGTGTGCCAGGAGAGAAATTGGGGACAGCCAACAGGAAATCTCCCGCATGAGGAGCTCTCACTGCCAGAAACGAACTGTGTTCTTCCCCGACACACACTGTTGAGGCTATATTCTCCATTAATGAGCCATCCTAATGTGACTGTAGTTGTTGGGACAGCAGGTCTGGCTCGGAAGCCCGTTCGATTTTCCGGCAGTAAGCAAAGTATAACAATGAATGGGACACGTCCGGCAGAGGGTGGCGCCACCCTAATAATAATTCATTAAAAACAACACGTTCTTCAGGTGAAGCGAGAGGACGAGCTGCTGGCCCACAATTTGCCTTAGGTTTTCACAAACTTATCTTACTTTCACTCGCCTCTTATCAGCAGCTCTGGTAAACAAACAAGTGCCTCTATTAATTCCTTGGAGGTCAGTGGCAGATCCCTAGGCTCACACCCGAAGAATCTGAATTTAACCTTGGCCGATTTGAGATGTGTTGGCAAGTTTCCTTATTCCAGCTGCCCCTATTTACCTAGCAGTAAACAAGTACACAGGTGTTAGCCGACTGTTGTGAACCACATCGTGAGGGAGGTGGCATTGTACCTCAGATAAAGTACACCTTTGAAAATGAACTGAAGTAGAGCTTTGAAGTGAGCTGAAATAGAGCTTTAAAATGAGTTGAAGTATAGCTGTTATAAATGACTTGTTTGGTAGCTGTAGAGCGGGTAGTTAAATGATATACTTCTTCGGAGGCTTCTTACTTTATTGTTAAGTGGTGGTGAGTTACACAGGCTTGTGTGTTTGTGCCCATGGCCCGGGCAGGGCCATGCCCACGAGAGAGAGCTGGGAGGCCTTGTGTCTTGATGCCAGGCCGCTGTGAGAGTGAGAGCGAGGCAAGTCTGGGCATACTGAAGTGGCAAGGCCTATAGATGGCAGCACCTTAGTGGCGCGAAATATGAACTAAGCTGGCAGACAGCATGGGCTGTCTGTGCAGACAGTACAGGCTGTCTACATACGCTCGGCCACCTACCGCGCGTCGTCCCGACGCGACAATACTGGTAGTAAAAGAAACTCGGTCTCTCTCTCGTTGGAACAGGGCACAGAACACAAAATAAAAACATATATATACATATGGACATGGGAAAAAAAAACTTCCTACAGGGAGGGAAGAAAAAACATGAGGGGTGTGCTAAACATCGTGGTCAAAGGCAGTGAGCGTCGAAGTGCATCACTGCACGCCTTCCTGCGTCTGGACAGATACTGCAACACGGGAGACATCACATCGCTGCGGCTGAGCTGTGACGTAACAGGGTACGGTCTCCTTTGGAACGGTGAAGCAGACATCGTAGGAGTCGCTGCAGGTTTTACACTCAACCTGGGGCACGACATGCTGGTGCCCTTGAGTGAGGCATCGACAAAACTCGGCAACTGGGCAGGACTTCTGGCAAGCGACTCAGGAGGACACTTCTCGACTGGTACTGTCGCTGGGCTATCACTGCCGGCGAGCGTGGAGCGAGTTGTGGAGCGAGTCGTGGCAGAGACGACTGGGCGAAACATCTGGGAGTCGTAACATCATACACCAGACTGCAGTGAGAGAGCTAGCAGTCAAAGTGACGACATCTTTGTGCAGGCTGCTCACTGAAGCTTGTGACACGAGGCTGACACAGCGCCTGCCGACAGGCCTGGCTGCGGCTTTGACGAGTATCATCTCTCGACAGGTGGAGTTATAGCAGAGGTTAGTCTAGCGTCCCCAGACTTGTTTCTCTACATATAACTGCACTCTGAAGGTCTGGAGGTGAAGTGAAACAATCTCGATGGGAATCGTAGCAGGTACGATTCTACAGAACATCACGAGCGACGAGCATAAAAGCTTTCTGTACAAGGGGGCTCATACGCTCAGGGCTGAGAAATCAGCTGTCAACCACTGGTCACGCGGGTGACATAGTGGTACAACTCAAGGGTCTGACCACAGACCTCACTGGACACACGGAAAACTTACAAACACACCGCTGTACATACGGTACAACATGGCTTAACTAGCAAAAGATGCTTTTCTGTGCACAAAACTGACACTAAGACATACTAAAATGTGAGAACACTGACTGAGAGGAATTAATTAACACACGACATATATCTTCTCTCAATCTTCTCGACAATACTGAAATAATTACTAGAACACTCGATGTGACATCATGTGATGTCAGGCGTGATGTCGCAAGGTGACGTCAGCAGCAGTGACGTCAACAGACATCTCGAGGTGACGTCAGGCAGACATCGTGAGGTGACGTCAGCAGACATCTCGAGGTGACGTCAGGCAGACATCGTGAGGTGACGTCAGCAGACATCGTGAGGTAACGTCAGTAGACATCGTGACGTCATGAAGTCGGGCAGCATCGTGGGTGGCGTCGATGTGATGCGGGCAGCAGACCACAGCATGTGGCCTGGGATATCTGGTAACTCACGTGGCTTTGTAGGTCTACGTGACATCGGCCACACCCACATGACGTCGTGATCCACGTAGCTTCGAGTGGCCTCGGGCACTCGGATACACAGCACTGGCAATGAATTCATACGAAAAACAGCAGAAAACAGCAGAGGGAGTGGGCAGTGGTGAGTGGTGTATGGTAGACGGGTGAGCGTGAGTTGGGCGAGCATGGGCAAGGTGAGGAACAGCCACTTCCTCTCCTCTCCTCCCCCACCCACAAATACGTAGAGAGCTCACACTGGACGCAGAAATCACCACAAAACTCACCTCTGGCTTGCTGAAACAGCTGTGCTGAGCTGAACAACAACAGCAACATACAAGTGACGCTGAACACGTGACTTGAGAAACAGCGTGGGACACTGTAGCGTGGGGTCACTGGGACGCCACTTACAATTCTCGGAGAATTTCGGCAAATTTCGGTTGGATCCTGCTAGTACCTGTGTCTGGATGCTCAAAAGTGCAGACACGACATCAGGATAACTCGTTGAGAGACGGATGCTTCTTGTGTAGGGTGATGAAGTGAAGGTGACTTCATACCTCTCCTTCCTCTCTCCAGGGTAAACACAACGCTGCGACCACCGCTGGTACCAATATAAATGGGCTTGTTTGGTATATGGTAGCGGGTTGTGAATGATAAACTTCTTCGGAGGCTTCTTACTTTATTGTTAAGTGGTGGTGAGTTACACAGGCTTGTGTGTTTGTGCCCATGGCCCGGGCAGGGCCATGCCCACGAGAGAGAGCTGGGAGGCCTTGTGTCTTGATGCCAGGCCGCTGTGAGAGTGAGAGCGAGGCAAGTCTGGGCATACTGAAGTGGCAAGGCCTATAGATGGCAGCACCTTAGTGGCGCGAAATATGAACTAAGCTGGCAGACAGCATGGGCTGTCTGTGCAGACAGTACAGGCTGTCTACACTGTGAAAATGAGCTGAGGTTGGATAACAGTTTTTAACGTGTAAATTACCAGTGTATAAAACAGCATCGTACCTCACAGCTCCACTTCATGGAACATAAATAAAAACTTTAAACTTTGAATATTTTTTTTTTTTCATTTTTTTTTTTGCTCATGAAAGAGCATTCCCGCGTCTCGAAATTATGAGACTAAACATAGTTTGTTTATCCCTAGAGTTAGGTTAAGTTGAATAAAGCAACAAATGTATCATCTGGCGTGTGTGTGTGTTTTATGATAAGTTATACATACAGTATAAGCGGCTCCAGTATCATCATATCCCACCTTGTGTATTCCTCGTGTTTTATCTCTGAAGCTCTTCTGTCAGGTAAGTTTTTTCTTTTACAGTCGCCTATATTTTTTTTTATTTTTACCTCTCTCTCTCTCTCTCTCTCCTCTCTCTTCTCTCTCCTCTCTCTCTCTCTCTCTCTCTCCTCTCTCTCTCTCTCTCTCTCTCTCATTCTCTCTCTCTCTCTCTCTCTCTCTCTCTTTCTCTGTTATTACTCTGACGCCGAGAGAACGTTTTTATTTGGTGTGTGAAGGGGTTGAAGGAGGTGGTTGGAGGACGAGAAGTGGAGGAAGGAGGAGGTTAAATACTCATCTTTGTCAGCACAGTTGGACACATCTCAGATTAAAGTGAAACGTCCCACCACTGATGCAGATTCTACTTGCAGCTTCCATCGGCCTTCCTCAACCACTATCCTCGCTTCCTTCACTGTATCCTTGCCCTTTTTTCACTATATCCCTGCCCTTCCTTCACTGTATCACTGCCCTTCCTTCACTATCCCTGCCCTTCCTTCACTGTATTCCTGCCCATCCTTCACTGTATCCTTGCCCATCCTTCGCTGTATCCCTGCCCTTCCTTCACTGTATCCCTGCCCTCCCTTCACTGTATCACTGCCCTTCCTTCACTGTATCCCTGCCCTTGCTTCACTGTATCAATGCCCTTCCTTCACTATCCTTGCCCTTCCTTCACTATATCCCAGCCCTTCCTTCACTGTATCACTGGCCCTTCCTTCACTATCCCTGCCCTTTCTTCACTGTATCACTGCCCTTCCTTCACTATCCCTGCCCTTCCTTCACTGTATCACTGCCCTTCCTTCACTATCCCTGCCCATTCTTCACTGTATCCCTGCCAATCCTTCACTGTATCACTGCCCATCCTTCACTGTATCACTGCCCATCCTTCACTATATCACTGCCCATCCTTCACTGTATCACTGCCCTTCCTTCACTGTATCACTGCCCTTCCTTCACTATCCCTGCCCATTCTTCACTGTATCCTGCCAATCCTTCACTGTATCACTGCCCATCCTTCACTGTATCACTGCCCATCCTTCACTATATCACTGCCCATCCTTCACTGTATCACTGCCCTTCCTTCACTGTATCACTGCCCATCCTTCACTGTATCCCTGCCAATCCTTCACTGTATCCCTGCCCATCCTTCACTGTATCACTGCCCTTCCTTCACTATCCCTGCCCTTCTTTCACTGTATCACTGCCCTTCCTTCACTGTATCCCTGCCCATCCTTCACTGTATCACTGCCCTTCCGTCACTATCCCTGCCCTTCCTTCACTGTATCCCTGCCCATCCTTCACTGTATCACTGCCCTTCCGTCACTTTTCCCTGCCCTTCCTTCACTGTATCACTGTCCTTCCTTCACTGTATCCCTGCCCATCCTTCACTGTATCCCTGCCCTTCCTTCACTGTATCACTGTCCATCCTTCACTGTATTACTGCCCTTCCTTCACTGTATCCCAGCCCTTCCTTCACTGTACCCCAGCCCTTCTTTCACTGTATCACTGCCCTTCCTTCACTGTATCCCTGCCCATCCTTCACTGTATCACTGCCCTTCCTTCACTGTATCCCTGCCCATCCTTCACTGTATCCCTGCCCTTCCTTCACTGTATCACTGCCCATCCTTCACTGTATCACTCCCCTTCCTTCACTGTATCACTGCCCTTCTTTCGCTGCATCCCTGCCCATCCTTCACTGTATCACTGCCCTTCACTGTATTCCTGCCCTTCCTTCACTGTATCCCTGCCCATCCTTCACTGTATCCCAGCCCTTCCTTCACTGTATCCCAGCCCTTCCTTCACTGTACCCCAGCCCTTCTTTCACTGTATCACTGCCCTTCCTTCACTGTATCCCTGCCCATCCTTCACTGTATCCCAGTCCTTCCTTCACTGTACCCCAGCCCTTCCTTCACTGTATCACTGCCCTTCCTTCACTGTATCCCTGCCCATCCTTCACTGTATCCCTGCCCATCCTTCACTGTATCACTGCCCATCCTTCACTGTATCCCTGCCCATCCTTCACTGTATCACTCCCCTTCCTTCACTGTATCCCTGCCCATCATTCACTGTCTCCCTGCCCTTCCTTCACTGTATCACTCCCCTTCCTTCACTGTATCCCTGCCCATCCTTCACTGTATCACTCCCCTTCCTTCACTGTATCACTCCCCATCCTTCACTGTATAACTGTCCATCCTTCACTGTACCCCTGCCCATCCTTCACTGCACCCCTGCCCATCCTTCACTGTATCCCTGCCCATCCTTCACTGTACCCCTGCCCATCCTTCACTGTACCCCATGCCCATCCTTCACTGTACCCCTGCCCATCCTTCACTGCACCCCTGCCCATCCTTCACTGTATCCCTGCCCATCCTTCACTGTACCCCTGCCCATCCTTCACTGTACCCCATGCCCATCCTTCACTGTACCCCTGCCCATCCTTCAATGTTTACATGCTGGCTTGTTCAAGCTTGCTGAAACCCTTCCCAACATCTCACTCTGTACCCACTGTGTTCATCAGTTATCCACTCTATGAACAGTGTCCCCTTGTTGTACCCACAGTGTGTCCCTCTGCTGTACCCACAGCGTGTCTCTCTGTTGTACCCAGTGACCCTCTGTTGTACCCAGAGAGTATCCCTCTGTTGTACCCACAGTGTGTCCCTCTGTTGTACCCACAGTGTGTCCCTCTGTTGTACCCACAGTTTGTCCCTCTGCTACCCCCACTGTGTCCCTCTGTACACCACGAGACCTGTCTCTGCATGCATTAAGTCCCTCCGTATGCAGTGTGTGTGTGTGCCACTGTTGTAGCTACGAGAAGCCCCCTTTATCGTTTCTACATGCACGGTGTGTCACACTGTCGTCAGATACACAGGTCACACTGTCATCACAGGTACACAGGTCACACTGTCGTCACAGGTACACAGGTCCCTCTGTCGTCACAAGTACACAGGTCCCTCTGTGGTCACAGGTACACAGGTTCCTTCGTCGTCACAGGTACACAGGTTCCACTATCATCACTGGTACACAGGTCACACTGTCGTCAAAGGTACACAGGTCACACTGTCATTACAGGTACACAGGTCACATTGTCATCACAGGTACACATGTCACACTGTAGTCACTGGTACACAGGTCCCTCTGTCGTCACAGGTACACAGGTCCCTATCGTCACAAGTACACAGGTCCCTCTGTCGTCACAGGTACACAGGTTCCTTTGTCGTCATAGGTACACAGGTTCCTCTGTCGTCACAGGTCCCTCTATCGTCACTGGTACACAGGTCACACTGTCGTCAAAGGTACACAGGTCACACTGTCATCACAGGTACACAGGTCACACTGTCATCACAGGTAACACTGTCGTCACAGGTACACAGGTCCCTCTGTTGTCACAGGTGCACAGGTTCCTCTGTCGTCACAGGTACATAGGTTCCTCTGTCGTCACAAGTACACAAGTTCCTCTGTCGTCACAGGTACACATGTCCCTTTATCGTCACTGGTGCACAGGTCACACTGTCGTCAGGTACATAGGTCCCTCTGTCGTCACAAGTACACATGTCCCTCTGTCGTCACAGGTACACAGGTTCTTTTGTCGTCACAGGTACACAGGTTCCTCTGTCGTCACAGGTACACAGGTTCCTCTGTCGTCACAGGTCCCTCTATCGTCACTTGTACACAGGTCACACTGTCGTCACAGGTATATAGGTCACACTGTCGTCACAGGCACAGAGGTCACAGGTATACAGGTCACACTGTTGTCACAGGTACACAGGTCCCTCTGTCGCCACAGGTACACTGGTCACAATGTTGTCACAGGTACACTGGTCACAATGTTGTTACAGGTACACAGGTCCCTCTGTCGTCACAGGCGAACATGTCACACTGTCGTCACAGGTACACAGGTCCCTCTGTCGCCACAGGTACACCGGGCACACTGTCGTCACAGGTACACAGGTCCCTCTCTCGTCACAGGTACGCAGGTTACACTATCGTCACAGGTACATAGGTCCCTCTGTCGTCACAGGTATACAGGTCACACTGTCGTCACAGGTACACAGGTCACACTGTCGTCACAGGTCCCTGTCATCACAGGTCACACTGTCGTCACAGGTACACAGGTCCCTCTGTCGTCACAGGTACAAAGGTCCCACTGTCGTCACAGGTACACCGGTCCCACTGTCGTCACAGGTACACAGGTCACACCGTCGTCACAGGTACACAGGTCACACTGTCGTCACATGTACACAGGTCACACTGCCGTCACAGGTACACAGATCATACTGTCGTCAGATGTACACAGGTCACATTGTCGTCACAGGTGCACAGGTCCCACTGTCGTCACAGGTGCACAGGTCCCACTGTCGTCACAGGTGCACAGGTCCCACTGTCGTCACAGGCACACAGGTCCCTCTGTCGTCACAGGTACACCGGTTCCACTGTTGTCACAGGTACACAGGTCACACTGTCGTCACAGGTACACAGGTCACACTGTCGTCACAGGTCCCTGTCATCACAGGTCACACTGTCGTCACAGGTACACAGGTCCCTCTGTCGTCACAGGTACAAAGGTCCCACTGTCGTCACAGGTACACAGGTCACACCGTCGTCACAGGTACACAGGTCACACTGTCGTCACAGGTACACAGGTCACACTGCCGTCACAGGTACACAGATCATACTGTCGTCAGATGTACACAGGTCACATTGTCGTCACAGGTGCACAGGTCCCACTGTCGTCACAGGTGCACAGGTCCCACTGTCGTCACAGGTGCACAGGTCCCACTGTCGTCACAGGCACACAGGTCCCTCTGTCGTCACAGGTACACCGGTTCCACTGTTGTCACAGGTACACAGGTCACACTGTCGTCACAGGTCCCTCTGTCGTCACAGGTACACTGGTCCCACTGTCGTCACAGGCACATAGGTCACACCGTCGTCACAGGCACACAGGTCACACCGTCGTCAAAGGTACACGGGTTACACTGCCGTCACATGTACACAGGTCACACTGTCGTCACATGTACACAGGTCACACTGTCGTCACAGGTACACAGGTCACATTGTCGTGACAGGTACACAGGTCACATTGCCGTCACAGGTACACAGGTCACATTGTCGTCACAGGTACACAGGTCACATTGTCGTCACAGGTACACAGGTCACATTGCCGTCACAGGTACACAGGTCATTGTCGTCACAGGTACACAGGTCACATTGTCGTCACAGGTACACAGGTCATTGTGACAGGTACACAGGTCACATTGTCGTCACAGGTACACAGGTCACATTGCCGTCACAGGTACACAGGTCACATTGTCGTCACAGGTACACAGGTCACATTGTCGTCACAGGTACACAGGTCATTGTCGTCACAGGTACACAGGTCACATTGCCGTCACAGGTACACCCGTTTCTGACAAGTGCCTTACATACTCCTCAATACTGTATACCATTAATATAGTCAGAATGAGTTTTTCCTGGTGTGTAAGGCGGAGCACCCGAGTTCTTGTTGCTGGGGCTGACACAGTCTTGGTGACCTTCACCTTTGGTGCCTGCCACCTTTATGGTTTTTGGCTCTCACTGTACCACCACACAAAAGGCTCCAATAACCAATACACGTTTGTGCTGCCGGAGGTAAAATATTTTTAGGACTCCAAAACGTTTTAGGCCGTTGGATCAAGAGCCCTTCACCTTCATGAAGGTACGCACCTGTCTTGAAGGGGACGGAGAAATACAGCTGAATTGATTTCTCCAGAGATACCAGTAGAAAAACACAGTAAGTATCCGGGGCCCAAGACTGTTTAACAGCCTCCCACTAGGCGTAAGGGGAATTAACAATATAAACCTGGTTGTCTTCAATAACGAGCTGGACAGATACCTAACGTCACTACCCGATGAGCCGGGCTGTGATTCATACGTTGGACTACGTGCGGCCAGCATTAACAGCCTGGTTGATCAGGCCCTGATTCACCGGGATGCCAGGTCAAGGACTCGGCTGCGGGGGCGGTGACCCCCGGAATACCTTCCTGGGAGGCTCCAAGTAGGTTACCTGTAAACGATTCCGTGAGTCACCGCTCCCGCGGCCAGGCCCCGACTAGCCTCCTGGTTGATAACCTGATGAATAAGGCTGTTACCTGCTAGCAGCACGCAGACCAGCGTAAGCACTAGAGCCAGACTTATCAAAAACTTGCTTTAGGAACTTATTATATTCCATCTTGAAGACAGCTAGGAGTTTGTTCTTAATTCAACTTATGCTGGCAGGCAGGCAGGCACGCAAGCAAGCAAGCAAGCAAGCACACACACACACACACACACACCACACAAAACACACACACACACACAACAGGTTGAGGGAAATCGGACTGACGACACTGGAGGACAGAAGGGTCAGGGAGACATGTTAACGACATACAAGAAACTGCGGGGAAGAGATAAGGTGGACAGAGACAGGATGTTCCAGAGAGGGGACAGAAACTTAAGACTCAGACTAGTCACAGGGATGTTAGGAAGTATTTCTTCAGTCATAGAGTCGTCAGGAAGTGGAATAGCCTAGCAAGTGACGTAGTGGAGGCAGGAACCATACATAGCATTAAGACGAGGTTTGACAAAGCTCAAAAAGCAAAGAGAGAGAGGACCTAGTAGCGACCAGTGAAGAGGCGGGGCCAGGAGCTGAGTCTCGACCCCTGCAACCACAATTAGGTGAGTACACACACTAACAGGACGAGCAGAGGAGGTATCTGTAACCAACTATCAAACAGACAAAACTTGTGCATTCATCACGACGTAGCTTAAGGTGGGCGCACATATTTGAGGATATCTGACAAATACTGAAGGTAAACAATGGCGAAGAATAGTGCATGTCAAAGAAGGAAGGTTAGCCAATAACCTTGGTGTGACCACCACCCTCTCTGACACAATCATAGAAATAACACCAACAACACTTAAAAAATCTGGAGTCACTCTTTGACTGTCCAAACTTGTCTTCACGGGTGTGTAGTCCCTTAAATCCAAACTTTTCTTCACTTATGTGAAGTCCCTTCATTCAAACCTGTTACCACCTGATAGTATGTGGTCCCTTCTTTGATGAGTTTCAAACGTTTTCCAATTCGCACAGCCTGGTCGGGTTTTGTTTGGTGTTTGCCTGGTCAACCCGGCTGTTGCGGGTTGACGGCCCACTGGCCATCTTGAAGACTTCTACACTTGTTCCGGCAGTGTTTTTGATATCTTCTGGGCATAAATGATCTGTATCTGTTCTAGATCTGATATCTCTACTGCTCTGAAAGGAGCCATCAACACCGAACAGTCCTTGCAAGTAAGAGAACACAAGCAATTGAATAGTGTCACCAAGGACATTATTTCCCTTTTTTTAAGGTTCTCATTATCCACTACATTTTCTTGGTTGTTGTGGCATTTGCCTTAATTGTATTCTTTAAAAGATAGGTCACCTGATACTATTACACCATCTTTCACCTGTTCTATTCATTCTATTTGATCTTGCATTTCGTACAGTGTCCCTTTCAGAATTCATTCTTCCATATTTAATAGTTGGAACTTGCCCCCAAAGTGTACGCCCTGTTGTTGTTCTGAAAATTTTTCAGTTTTCTTGTATCAAGGTGATTTTCAGGATTATTTTGGTATTTCGCAAATGATACGAAACCGTGGCGAGAATTTTTTTTTCTTTGTTCGCTATGAGGATAAGATACGGTGAAGGCGCCAAGACCACGACTTGGGGTACTCAGCGTTTCTTTCCTAATACTAAATTTTGCTTTACTACTACTTGTGTTCTATTTGTCAGAAAGTTGAACATCTATTTGCCAACTTTCCTTGTTATGCCTATCACACTCATTTTATGTGCAATCACTCCATGATCGAATTTTTTAAGTCTGTAAAATCCGTGTATAACATCTGAGCTTTGTCTTCCTTCCAACACCTCCGTAATACTATTATAATGGGGTTTAGTAATTGGGACAAATATTATCTTCCCGGTCTAAATTCATGCTGGTTTGGGCTCAGCTGTTTAATAGTTTGTAATATGGAGTTCTACTGCCTCCTTTGTGAATGAGTATATCTTTTTTTCTATTTTCAATTCCAATGGTTTGTGCTTAGTTATATAATATGTGCGGTCTTCAGAAGTTACAAAAAATTTGCATTTTCCACCCTGCATTTAATTAGTGAGCTGCTGACCAATGACTCTTATGGATCTTTTAGAATTTTACTCATTTTTCATTGTTAGTGTATAAAATGCCTGTGATTAATGATCCAATTCTACAAGTTGCTCTTGAATTGTATTTTGCCCAGGTGAAGAAATATTTAGGATTTCTCTGAGTATCCTGCACACCTTGTTACAGCTGTGCTTCTTCCGTCTGGTATGAAAGATAAGTTTTTGTTTTATCTCGGCGATGTCTTGGCTAATATTATCTTTCCTTCGTTGTGACATTCAAGTTTTAAAAGCAGTTTAAAAAAAAACTTTTCTTCTTCTGTATAATCATCTGTCCTCTCTTACTATATTTAACATTCTTTTAGGTTTTCTCAGCAGTATGTATTTTATACAGACTTTGTATAATTATATATTCAGCTTTTTCAAGCACTGGTGAGGATTTATGATGCTTAAAACTGTTTCCTAAGGTATTTCTGATAATTCTTTATTTTCTTCCAGTTAATTCTCTGATCGTTGAAGTTGAATTTACTAAACATCCTTTCTCGTATATTATTTCTGGAGTTTACTGCTTCCATCCCTGCTTGCTTGCTGCTCCGTCCAAAATCTATCCCAGGTTGCTTGCTGCTCCGTCCAAAATCTATCCCAGGTTGCTTGCTGCTCCGTCGTGCTTGCTCGCAGGTCATCCCTTCCCCCCGCCACCTACCTCACACACACCGTCAATCTCAATCATTTACGGAGGATCGAGAGCAACTCGGAGCGCCTCCACACATGTGTTTTCTTAAAGAAAACTAGATACATCAGCAAAGTGATGCTATCAACTATATGACAGTTACACAGAGGAAACAAAAGCTAGCTATGTTTCCCTGTCATACTCCATCACACAGGATGGCGTTTCCCTGTCATACTCCACAAACGGGATAGAGTTTCCCTGCCATACTCCATCACACAGGATGGCGTTTCCCTGTCATACTCCATCACACAGGATGGCGTTTCCCTGTCATACTCCATCACACGGGATGGGTTTCCCTTGTCATATTCCATCACACGGGATGGATTTCCTGTCATATTCCATCACACGGGATGGGTTTCCTGTCATATTCCATCACACAGGATGGGTTTCCTTGTCATATTCCATCACACTGGATGGGTTTCCCTTGTCATATTCCATCACACTGGATGGGTTTCCCTTGTCATATTCCATCACACAGGATGGGTTTCCTGTCATATTCCATCACACGGGATGGGTTTCCCTTGTCATATTCCATCACACAGGATGGGGGTTTCCCTTGTCATATTCCATCACACGGGATGGGTTTCCTTGTCATATTCCATCACACAGGATGGGTTTCCTTGTCATATTCCATCACACGGGATGGGTTTCCTTGTCATATTCCATCACACGGGATGGGTTTCCTGTTATATTCCGTCACACGGGATGGGTTTCCCTTGTCATATTCCATCACACGGGATGGGCTTCCCTTGTCATATTCCATCACACGGGATGGGTTTCCCTTGTCATATTCCATCACACGGGATGGGTTTCCTGTTATATTCCGTCACACGGGATGAGTTTCCTGTCATATTCCATCACACGGGATGGGTTTCCCTTGTCATATTCCATCACACGGGATGCGTTTCCTGTTATATTCCGTCACGCGGGATGGGTTTCCTGTCATAGTCCATCACACGGGATGGGTTTCCCTTGTCATATTCCATCACACAGGATGGGTTTCCTTGTCATATTCCATCACACGGGATGGGTTTCCCTTGTCATATTCCATCACACAGGATGGGTTTTCCTGTTTATATTCCGTCACGCGGGATGGGTTTCCTGTTATATTCCGTCACGCGGGATGGGTTTCCTGTTATATTCCGTCACGCGGGATGGGTTTCCTGTTATATTCCGTCACGCGGGATGGGTTTCCTGTCATAGTCCATCACACAGGATGGGTTTCCCTTGTCATATTCCATCACACAGGATGGGTTTCCCTCGTCATAGTCCATCACACAGGATTGGTTTTCTTGTCATATATCCATCATATTGGACGTGTTTCTACAACAAGTAAAGAAAACACTCCACCCCTCTCACGGACAGAGGTAGAGTGAGAGGGCTGAGGGGAAGAGAAATGAAAAAAGAGGATGAAAAGGACTCGAGTCCCAGGATGACTCGAGTCCCAGGATGACTCAAGCCTGGAACATGTTCGCACAGCATACTGATATCAACGAAATAAAGTCAGCTGATCAAATGAAATTGCTGGCCCACAGATGGCTCCAGCTTTATCCTGTTCCCTACTTGTATGTTTCATAACAATAACAAGGCTTTCAAATGAGCTGTTATAGATAACAGCTCTTAGCTAGTAAATGAAGTTGGAAATCCTTAGCCTTGTAAAACTGTTAAAAAAAAAATAAAGGTGAGGGAGAGAAGGGAGAGAGGCGAAAAAAAAGAAGTAAGAGGAAGATGGGGAGAAGGGAGTGGGGGAACGGGAATGGTAGTGAGGGGAGACGGGGATACAAAACCAGTACCATCCTGTGAGGTGCAAGTGGAACATTTGGCAGTGTTCAGGTGGGACACGTCATGACATTAACCCACTTATACCCCATAATAACCCAACTATCTTATACACTCTCCCTCTTCCCACCCTAACTCTTATTCATTCTTTCTCTTTCTCTTTCTACATGTCAAGGTCACTCAACGTTGACAGGTCAGTTAGGGTCACCCCGGACCGCTGTCAACAGTCAAGTATATTACCCGTTACTGATAAATTTGACACATGTTAGCACTTGGGTATGTTTATTATGGAAACGTTTCGCCACACAGTGGCTTCATCAGTTCATACAAAAGAGAATGGTGAAAATAAGGAGTTTGTGGTAATCAGTCCCTCAGCCTCCTGGAGTCGACTCCAGGCTGAGGGACTGATTACCTCAAACACTCTTTCTGATCTTCACAGTTCTTCTTTGTACAGGACTGATGAAGTCACTGTGTGTTGAAATGTTTCCTCAATAAAGATACCCAAGTGCTAACATGTGTCTAAGTTATCAACTTGTCGGTTCTCTGAGCTATTTATCTACATTACCTATTACTGTTGACGAAGACACAAGGCAACACATCAGTAGTCAGTGAGAGGCTCAGCTCACACTGAATGATAATGTTAGCAACATCCTGGTCTTTACCGGATAACTGAGACAACACACCAGTCTAGCTCAGCTAGAAGGAGTGATTTACCTGTGATCAGTCTGGAGGTCTTTGTTGACCACCTGATCAACCAGGCTGCTTGTGCTAGCCGCCTGCAGGCCTACACAGTCATCACAAATCAAATAATCAAATAAAGTGGTAAACCGACAAAGGTCATGCAGCACTGTAGGACAGAAAATAGTGCCAGGGGTATAAACAGCTAGGTGGAGAGGGGATCAGAGGTGAGGGGAGAAAAGGGCTATGTGTCAACGTTCGTATAGTAAAGCAGTTGCTGACAAAAAGTCAAAAAGTGATCGTAAGTCAAAGGCAGGTCCGTCTGCAAGAAGGGAAGATACGGTAAGAGCGGTACGGCAGCGGCGTCAGTGGAGATAACTCCTGTGAGGTCGCTGGTAAACCGGACAATCCACAAGAAAGTGAAGAACCGAAATAGGGACCCGACAAATTAAGGAGAGGAACAGGGTGTCGTTCCATAAGATACCCATGGGTAAGGCGGGTAGACACGGGAGAGCGCAGTCTCCCGAGTATGGCGACATTGGTAAGAAGATGGCCACAAACCTAAAAGTGGTTTAATATAGTGCAATTTGTTATGGTGCATGTCCGACCACTGTTGTTGCCAACGGCCACGAAGATGAGCAGAGATGACTGGAAAATAATCCCTGAATGGAATACCTCGATATGAAACCGGAAGATCATGTACCTGATCGCGCAGTAGCACCCGCCTGTTCATTGCCCTGCACATCAACGTGTCCAAGGACCCAACACAAAACGAAGTCTTCGTTTTTGTTAGCCACACGGCGCAACCCAAGTTGAATATGAAGAACCAATGGATGAAGGGAATCAAATTGTTTAATGGCCTGTAACGCGCTGAGGGAATCTGAAATTATCACAAACGCCGAAGAAGTCCTATGAGGATGGCATACAACTCGGCGGTAAAAATACTAGCCGAATCTAACAAATGACCCTTGGATAACATCGTCAGGGAACACTGCCGTGAGCCCAACACCGTCAGAAGATTTAGAACCATTTGTATAAACAGCGATGGCATGAACATACGACCGGAAGTGATCAAGAAAAAAAAAGAGCGAGCAGCAGCTGTAGGTAGGAGAGCTTTGGTACACAGCAGCAGGGAAGAACAGACACAAACTGCTGGAACCTCCCAAGGGGGAAGGGAAAACGCAGATGCTACATGAACATACAAGGGAGGCAACTGGGGAGAAGACCAGGGCGAGTGAAGACAGAGAAAACGGTCGTAATAAGGTGTGCCAAACAAATAACGCACTTCTACTAACGTCTGAGACTAACCTATATGTAGAAGGAACATGAGTCACGAGAGCGGACAATGTAAGGAAGACAATGAGCATCACGACGATCGGCTAAGGCACCAAGGCATAAATATAAACCCTGATGATGAAAGGGATCTAACTTAGGAAGAGTTGTAGGAGAGGCCGCAGAATAGACTTGATCGCCATAATCCAGCTTGGACAAGACTAGGATGGAATGCAACCGGAGGAGAGTCCGGGGATCTGTTCCCCATGAACGAAGCACAAGAATTTTAAGGGGAATCAGCCGACCATGGCAAGGTGCCTTCAAAGAGGAAATGTGAGGTTTCCATGTCAACAGCGATCAAACAAGAAGGCCAAGAAACTTGACCGTATCACATTCTGGGATACACGAGCCGTGTAAATAGAATGGAATATCTCGGACAAGAGGACGTCTAGTGAAGGTTAATGAAATGGGTTTTTGCACTAGAAAATTTAAATCCATGAGAAGTGGCCCAATGGGAAACACTGTCAATCGCATCCTGAAGGGTAGCCGCTACCAGGCGACAGTCAGCGCCTGCGTAAGCTATAGCAAAGTCATCCACATAAAGTGACGACCAAATACATGATGGAAGAATGGAAGGTAGGTAATTTATAGCCAAGAGAAAAAGGGTAGTGCTAAGGGCACAACCTTGTGGAACTCCCTCGGCTGAACACAGTCTGAGGAAAGCAAGGCGCCATTACGGACACGAAAATGTCTTTCAGATAAGAAAGCAGCAAGGAAGGTCGGAAGATTACCGTGGAGGCCTAAGGAGTGGGCTTGGGCTAAGATGTTAAACTTCCAAGTGGTGTCATAAGATGTTAAACCTCCGAGTGGTGTCCCTATACCTTCTCGAGATCAAAAAAGACTGCTAGGACAGTGTAATTTATTAGCAAAGGCATTTCGCCCATACGTATCTAAGTGGAGCAAGGGGTCCAAGCAGAGCGGCCCTTGTGAAAGCCATATTGGCGAGGAGAAAGATTATTGTGAGTCTCCAAATACCATATCAGCTGTCTATTCACCAACCGTTGCATCACCTTGCAGACTACAAATGGTCAGTACACAAATAACCCGCACATAAAAGAGAGAAGCTTACGACGACGTTTCGGTCCGACTTGGACCATTGACAAAGTCACAGTGTGACTTTGTCAATGGTCCAAGTCGGACCGAAACGTCGTCGAAGCTTCTCTCTTTTATGTGCGGGTTATTTGTGTAGTGTTCCAGTCACGGTATTGTGCCTTTTTGTTATTTATTTACACTGGTCAGAGCAATGGGATGATAGTGAGAGGTATCAAGCCCCAAAGTGCCTGGTTTGCAAAACGTTAGTACAATGGCAGATTTCCATTGTTGACGGAGAACCCCTCGTGTCCAAACAAGATTGAAAAGATGCAAAAGGACTGTAAGAACAGTAGAATGCAGATGCTGTAGCATACAGTTATGAATATCATCAGGCCCCCGCTGCCGATAACTGGCAAGTGGAAAGCGTGGACTCTAGCTCCAAGAGAGTAAAAGGTATGTTATATGGCTCCATCTCATTAGATGGGAAATCCAAGGGTGATTGCTCCCTGGCAGAGAAACAAGGGAGAGATGTGAAGCCCTTGGAAAACATGGACAAGATAGTTCCTGATTTCCATGGCAACTTCAAGAGGCTCCTCAACACTAACACCAGCAACCCGCAAAACGGAAGCTGGGTCCAGAATGTACTTGCCACACTTCTGTACCTTCTTCCAAAGTGCACACATAGGGGTAGTCGAAGTAACAGTAGAAACGTAGTCTTGCCAACAAGTGCATTTAGTGTCGTGTATGACGCGGCGAGTGATTGCCCTTGCCCGCTTAAAAATCCAAAAGACGATCTGCGGTCTGATTATATCGATAATGATCCCATGCAGCCCACAGATTTTATCACTCTAAAATATCATCTAAATATCATCACCGCAAGACAGAAAATCACACTGTACAATGGTGTATGGTAAGACCACCATACTACTGCAAGAACTGAGAGTGGTGTGCTTGTGAATTGTGATAGGAACGTTATCCCTGGAAGTAAGATGGTAAAGATCATGAGCTTCGTCTACATTCTGAAATGTAACGATATACTCACCGCTCTGAAGAGCGTGAAAGGATATATTTTGACCTGTGTGTCGTAAAAGAACTTTACCAATACTGTGGTCAGAAAGATAATCAGCTGGAGATGTTGGTTGTAAAGAAAAGAATTTGATCCACTGTGTACTTGTAAACATGGTGCGTAAAGGAAGTGGTGTCGTATAAGTCGTTTCTGGATGGAATGAGCAGAAATCGAAGAACCATTGTCAGCAAATGGTCTAGAATGGGGGGCCCGACCTGAGGCAAGTGGGCGATCCAAAAACCGTTGCACCGTATTAGGGGAAGCCATAGTTAATGATACGCAAGAGGTAGAAGCACTAGAAGAAATGAGCAGAGCCTTGGCACCTGGAGCAGGTGACGAAGCATCCACCAGCAGGAGGTACAGGGGTCTGGGAAAAGTCTGGAGAATGGCCCAATAATGAAGCTGGGTCAGAGCAGGATGCGGTAACAAAAGGGGCCTGGGATGGGAGGGGGATATTAGAACGAAGACTCCATGATGGTGGTACTTCTTTCTTAATTATTATTTTGAAGAATTGACACACTTATGCAACATATGAGAATCTTTATTGAAGAAACGTTTCGCCACACAGTGGCTCAAGGATAGCAACCTCACATCTACCGAACCACCTCAGAGGACAAAAGAAAGGGCGGTCAGCCAGAACCGACAGGCAGCCTCTGGAGATACACCCGTCACCTGCAGGACACCCCGCCCCACCTCCTGGACATCCAGGAAGGGAGGCGGGGTGCCTCCAGATGACCAGATTCCACGGCAAACTACACCACTCCTGAGGAACCCACGGAGTGGGATGAACCCTGGCACACTTCCCTCTTGGGGAGGACCTCAGAGGCTGCAAACGGGATGGGGAAAAGGGAGGGATGGGAGGGGGAGGAAAGGAAAGGGGGGATGGGGAGGATGGGATAAGGAAGGGGGGATTTGGGGGTAATTAGGTTCGGTCTGAGGAAGGAGACCAAAAGGTCTAATTCTCAGACCAAGAGCCTCTTCACCCACACGTATGGGCTCTCCTTGAAAAGGTAAACAGCCATCACAACCCGGCTGATCATGCATGCGTAGCAAGAAGCTCTTAGATTCTTGAAAGCTTTCACCTTCGTTTCGGCAATATTTCTGATATCTTCTGATAGTACGCTACCTTACCACTGATGTGCTTCTAGAGTCTTTCTACTTCCGGAGCCCGACCATGGGCCAGACTCGTCACACTGGGCCAAGGATGTTAACACAGGGTTCTATAAGTGTACCCATGGCCTCCCTGCTCCTCACAGGGTTTTATGCCACATATTCTGTCATATCTTAACTTCCAGTAGGTTAGGCGACCAGGGTTCAAATATCTTCCATGTATATATTATCAGGTATCTCTTTTCTTAGTTCAAGAGAGAATAATGCTAAGTTCTTTGAAGTGTTCCCAATAATTGCTCAAATGCCTTACTGATTCTATGAAGGCAGTAAATGGTCTCTGTGCATTTTCCAGCTCCTATCTCCTGCCTTGAAAGAGCTGAGAGCACAAAGCAATATTTGAGTAATTTATTATCGCTAAGACAATATGTTAGGCAAATGGACAAGCAGTTTTATCAAGCCAATATAATGCTAAACCCGTAGGAATTTATACAGCGCCTGTGGGGGGGGGGTAGAAGGTATTCAGGCTTAATTCAGGGAATTGAAGCACAGATCCAATTCCTCCAGATCATGAGACCCTTACCTTGTCCATAATTACTATCGTATCTGCTTTGTCTGTTTTGTAAGGTGAAGTCTAGGATCTTTCCTTAATTCATGATGGGAGAACTTACGTGCCTCTTAAGCAGTTGAAATTTGTCACCATACCTTTGATACGTTTCTAGAGTTGTTTATTTGCCCATTGGAAAACTTTATTAACAGTGTCATGACTTCCATACTTTGGTATCGTCTGCCAAAGATGATACGAAGCTGTGATTAGTATTCTTATCTACTTGAGGATGAAAAAAAAACAGTAATGGTGTTAAGTAAAAGGACCCAAGCCCCAAGCTCCTGGAGAGCGAAACGTTGCCACAATAAAATGTCACACTAGTTGCACTTGTGTCTTTTTATTTAACATACATTTTTATTTAACCAACATTAACAAAACAGTAATGGTGCTAGGACAGTGTCTTGGGGTACAGAACTTACTACTTGACTGGCACTGCTCTTTGTTTACCACCACTCCTTGTTATTTTTAGGTTAGGTTAGGTAAGGTTCGTCAGGAAACAGGACAAATGTTTCCTGACGCGGGTCTTAGTCAGATGATGACCCGCCTTTGGAGCTTTTGGTCATCTGACCGAGGCCTTCCGCTGGCTTACCGGTCCACCCCTTTAAAAATTATGGTCATTTATAACCATTGTTATATTTTGTTGTTATTTTTTTATTGGTTGAATATGTTTTTTCCTATTTTTCCTGTTATACTTATTGACCTCATTTTATGAACTATTATTCCATTATCGCACTAGTCAAATGCGTTTGCAAAATCTGTGAAGATTATATCAGTATTTTGTTTTCATGCCAAGTCTTCCGTAATTTTGTCATAGTGATCTAACTGTTGTGATAGACAGGATCTTCCTGCTCTCAAGTCATGGATTATGTAGCTCATGTTTTTTTCCTTTAAGTGAGGAATTTGGTGCCTCAGAGCCCAATACAAGGACACAAGAGGATATATGTATCCTCTACGTTTTTTTTTTTTTTTGTAATATTTATAACGGCTTGACAAAGCTCCTGGAGAGCAAAACGTTGCAACAATAAAATATCACATCAGTTGTATCTGTGCTCAGTTACCTAACAAGCGAAAAGCTGTGTAAACAATTACACGTTTGTAACACTTAGGACATTTATTATGAGACGTCTCGCCCACCGAGGGCTTCATCAATCCCCCAGTGAGAGAAACGTTTCCTAACAAAATGTCAAAAGTGTTACATACGCTTCTTTATTCTAATACTTTGCCCGTAACTGTCTTTATATAACTTCTAAGTAGCTAAGGAAAGTCAAGCAGCTGCCTGGGATATGGAAGACCACAAACCTAGTTGCGGTATACAGGAAAGAGCAAATATACCAAGTGTTAAAACACAGGAAAAATCAATGAAACACTGCCATTTATGAAGTTTTTCATACTGCAATTAAGTGTTCTATTTGAAGTTTCTCGACAGTCGCATAGTTCAAGTCTAGTTATTGAGGAAGAGTAAGGTTTGAACTACATACAAGAGAGCCCCACTTTATAGTGCTTCGCTTTACAGTGCATTGCTTTACAGAGCTTCGCTTTACAGCATTTCACTAATGTAATGGTTTCACTTCACAGCATTTCACTAATGTAATGGTTTCACTTCACAGCATTTCACTAATGTAATGGTTTCACTTCACAGAAATTTCACTAATTAGGGGTTTTTCAATTATAACCAGTCTTCACTTATTCAGCCTTCCAACAACAAATATATTCACTGCTCGCTATAAGTTAAAGACAAAAATATTTTAAGGTAAGTAAAGTATATACTGTATATATATTCTTTATGACTACCTCTATTGTTCACTTAATATATGATAGTGTAAACATGTTATGAGGCTTTTATACGCATTTCTAAGTGAAAAAGGCCTAAGTTTCACTTATAGAGTTTTCACTTTGCAACAGTAACGAGGACCTAACCTGCTGCACAAGCTGGGCCAGCATGTATGCAAGGTGATTGTAAGGCTGCGTGGAGATTGTTAAGAAACTGGAGAAAATGCAGAAGCATGCAATGTGACTTGTTCCAAAACTAAGGTGTACATGACAAGTATATAATACAGACAAATGAAGAATTAGACATGTGCAACATCTGGGTGTCTTTATTTGTGGACGTTTGGCCATCCAGTGACTTTATCAATATAAGGACATAGTGTGAAGAATGAAGAACTATATAGTAAAGGTGACAGAGTTGGTGAAGAGCACCGTAGTCTTGAAGAGCACCGTAGTCTTGAAGAGCACCGTAGTCTTGAAGAGCACCGTAGTCTTGAAGAGCACCGTAGTCTTGAAGAAATCTTCACGACTACGGTGTTATTCACCCAACTCCAAGACTGAGGGACTGATTACCTCATCTTTTGTATATAGTTCTACGTACTTCACATTATGTCCTCGTATCGTATTGATAAAGTCACTGGATGGTGAAACGTCTACAAATAAAGATACCCAGATGTTGTACGTGTCTAATTCTTCCCTTCCATAACTAAGTGATATGAGCAAACGAAGAGCGGCTAGGGAATTGAATCTAACGACACGGAAGACAGCAGGACCAGCAGATAGAAATAATAAAATAATCCGGGAAATTTGATAGGGTAGACATGAACATAATTTAAGAGACAGGAAACCGAAACTCAGAGGCACAGCGGAAGTTCAGAAACAGATGAGTCACAAGATGTCTGAAGTATTTCTTCAGTCACAGTGGAATGATCTCGACGAAGTGGTGGAGCCCAGTAACATATATACTTTAAGAGCAGGTACGATAGGGCCCACGAGGCTAGAAAGGATCAATTTGCAAGTTGAAGGAGGGGCCAGGAGCTAAGACTCGACCTCAATGCTACATATAGGTGAGGACACACATGAAACAGGCCAAATGTCTATCGACAAGTGCCTTTAACCCAAATGTATCTACTACTACTACTACTACTACTACTACTACAACACACACCCCACAATAAAATGAGATAGGTAAAAAGTGGGAGATACAAACTCATACAGTTTCAATAGTAAGTATGGGAGGGCCCATGATGTAAGAAGCCCAGTATGCCGGCGATTGTAGTTTACCTATGCGGCGGAGCCAGGAGCTGAGACTAGATCCCTGCAAACACTACTCACTGAGGTCATACACTTACAAGCCCGCCCCTCCGTGAAGCTTATCTTCCATGGAAGGATTTACCATGAAGGAGAAGAGAATACTGAGTGACTCGCTGCTGTATGATGGCAAAGCTGTGTGCTGGCGCTGCTGTGTGCGTGTTGGCGCTGCTGTGTGCGTGTTGGCGCTGCTGTTTGGGTGCTGGCGCTGCTGTGTGGGTGTTGGCGCTGCTGTGTGCGTGTTGGCGCTGCTGTGTGGGTGCTGGCGCTGCTGTGCGCGTGCTGGCGCTGTTTTTTAATCTTCACTACATCAGATTCAGATTTTGATGTTGAAGTTGTTAGTTTATTGCGCACAAATGACAAATGGATTTTCAGTTTTCTGACAGAACATAAAGAGCAGTAGTTAACAGAGCAAATACAGCAATAGCAAAAAAAAAAAGCTCAGTACCCAAAGGCTGTCACTGCAGCATTTACTGTTTCTAATCCTCTAAGCACACATAGATAAAATACTCGCCACAGTTACGTATCATCATTTGCAAATGATATCAAAATAAGCATGAATATTACCTCGGTAGAGGACGCGGGAAAAATGCAAAAGCATACAAAGTTTTCCAGTGGGCAGTGGAGAAAAACATGGCGTTGAACAGCGACAACTTTCAACTACCTACATATGGAAAGAATGAAGAACTTGTGAGAGACATCGTATACAAAACGCAAGATCACCAAACAGAAGAAGGAACATGTGAGAAGTCTGGTGTAATAATGCCAGATGATCTTTCAGACACAATAAGGCAAATATCATGAATCCTAGGAAAATTATGAGGTGGATAATGAGAACTTTTACATCCAGATCAGCCCGATCAGGCTGTGGTTCGTACGTTCCACTATGTGTGGCCAGCAGTAACAGCTTGGTTAATCAGGCCCTGATCCACCGGGAGGCCTGGTCGTGGACCGGGCTGCGGGGACGTTGATCCCCGGAATACCCTCTAGGTAGAATCCAGGTAGATCCAATCACTTGTGCTCTCTTGTTTGGAGTACTGTTCAGTGTTGACGGCTCCTTTCAGTACATGAAAGATATCAGAGTTGGAACAGATACTGAGATCATTTAAAGGCCCACATAGAGTCAATAAAGCACTTATATCACCGGGAACGTCTCAAAGTCCTAAATACGTACTCACTGGATCAGCGGAGAGATACATGATAATATATACGTGGAAGGTGATCGAGGGTCTGGTCCCAAATCTGTACACTGCCATAACAACATACTAGAGAGAGATATGGGAGAATGTATAAAACAGACTAGGTGAAAACCATGGCGCCGTGGGCACAATAAGAGAACACTGTATTAACATCCGTGGGCCCAGACTGTTTAACGCACTACTATAAGATATCAGAAACACTGCCGGAACAAGTATAGAAGTTTTCAAGAGGAAATTAGACATGAGCCTCCGCCAAGTGACAGATCAACTGGACTGGGATGGATATGTGGGCCAGCGGGCCGCCAGCAGTAATAGCTTGTATGATCAAGAACTCGCCAGACAAGCCTGGCCCAGGACTGGGCTGCGAGAGTAGGAAAACTCTCGAAAGACTTCAAAAGTGCATCGTGTGGAAGGTTATGCGAGAACATTGAGATGCAGAAAAAAGCTTAGGAATGAGTGTCAGTCCCAATAAAGGTTAACAAGAGTACTGAGAACACAACCATAAAGAAGCGGGGCAGTAGGTACACTGCTTCATGTAGATGATAAACGCCACAATGGCAGTAATTGGACACTTTAGTTAGACAAGGTTTTTCAAGCACAGCCACAGGCTGGACAGGCAAAAACATTTTCTGAATGGTCCAAAATTATTACTTTGTGTAAACAAACTATCACCGTCAGTAGCCCTGAAGACCCATGTAAAGGGGCCACAAAAAATTTCCCCTTTTTTTAAAAATTT
>NC_069456.1:132500-141617 GCF_026875155.1 Cherax quadricarinatus | reverse complement strand
AACAGTTTCAGTTAGTAAGCTCATCCAATATTCAACTTATGTATGTTATAATTTTCAATTGTTGTGTACTTTGACATTGTATAGAATCAGCCCAAGCCGTACACCTGCCGTCTCTAGTTTGTATTAGTTGTATGTCGGGACGACATACGTTAGCGTCGCCGAGCTCTCAGTAGTAGTACCAGTTCCTAGTAACCAGTTACCAGTAACCAGTGTACCAGTAGATGACTCACTACCAACCGTCTGTGTGAATCATTGACTGTATTCATATTGCTGCTGACCATAGCAGGATTTCAAACACCCTCACCCGTAGGCACTATGAGTCAGTCAAGATAGGGAGCAGAGAGAGGCAGGTCGGCTGTTGGTGCCTTCCCATACTTTCTGTTATATTTTACGTACCACCAGCCTATGTGAGTATTCTTACCCCATCCACTTTATCGAAACCCACATGACAAAGGAAGTTACCATGATGGTGAAGGAAGTTACCATGATGACGGTGAAGGAAGTTACCATGATGGTGAAGGAAGTTACCATGATGACGGTGAAGGAAGTTACAATGATGATGGTGAAGGAAGTTACCATGATGATGGTGAAGGAAGTCACTATGATGACGGTGAATTTAACATGATGACTGTGAAGGAAGTTACCATGATGGTGAAGGAAGTTACCATGATGATGATGAAGTTACCATGATGACGGTGAAGAAAGGTACCATGATGACAGTGAAGGAAGTTACCATGATGATGGTGAAGGAAGTTACCATGATGATGGTGAAGGAAGTCACTATGATGACGGTGAAGTTACCATGATGACAGTGAAGGAAGTTACCATGATGGTGAAGGAAGTTACCATGATGATGGTGAAGGAAGCTACCATGATGACGGTGAATGAAGTTACCATGATGACGGTGAAGGAAGTTACCATGATGACGGTGAAGGAAGTTACCATGATGGTGAAGGAAGTTACCATGATGACGGTGAAGGAAGTTACCATGATGGTGAAGGAAGTTACCATGATGATGGTGAAGGAAGTTACCATGATGGTGAAGGAAGTTACCATGATGATGGTGAAGGAAGTTACCATGATGGTGAAGGAAGTTACCATGATGACGGTGAAGTTACCATGATCATGGTGAAGGAAGTTACCATGATGATGGTGAAGGAAGTTACCATGATGACGGTGAAGGAAGTTACCATGATGACGGTGAAGGAAGTTACCATGATGGTGAAGGAAGTTACCATGATGATGGTGAAGGAAGTTACCATGATGGTGAAGGAAGTTACCATGATGAAGGTGAAGTTACCATGATCATGGTGAAGGAAGTTACCATGATGATGGTGAAGGAAGTTACCATGATGACGGTGAAGGGAGTCACCATGATGACGGTGAAGGGAGTCACTATGATGAGAGTGAAAGGAGTCACTATGAGGACGGTGCAGGGCTCTTAGCTCATAAGAATTATTTTCCTTTTATTTGGCTCAAACTTGATAACTTATTTCCCAGGTGGTGCATACTCCATACGGGTTGAGCGCTTCTCCATGAATATAATAGTGGCGACTCAAACTCAAATAGTAATAGTCAACAAAAACTTTCATAGTAGAAAACTGTGTTGTTGAAGGTACAATACTCTCCCAGTTCTCTTGTGTTGTTGAAGGTACAATACTCTCCCAGTTCTCTTGTGTTGTTGAAGGTACAATACTCTCCCAGTTCTCTTGTGTTGTTGAAGGTACAGTACTCTCCCAGTTCTCTTGTGTTGTTGAAGGTACAATACTCTCCCAGTTCTCTTGTGTTGTTGAAGGTACAATACTCTCCCAGTTCTCTTGTGTTGTTGAAGGTACAGTACTCTCCCAGTTCTCTTGTGTTGTTGAAGGTACAATACTCTCCCAGTTCTCTTGTGTTGTTGAAGGTACAATACTCTCCAGTTCTCTTGTGGTTTGAAGGTACAGTACTCTCCCAGTTCTCTTGTGTTGTTGAAGGTACAGTACTCTCCCAGTTCTCTTGTGTTGTTGAAGGTACAGTACTCTCCCAGTTCTCTTGTGTTGTTGAAGGTACAGTACTCTCCCAGTTCTCTTGTGTTGTTGAAGGTACAGTACTCTCCCAGTTCTCTTGTGTTGTTGAAGGTACAATACTCTCCCAGTTCTCTTGTGTTGTTGAAGGTACAATACTCTCCCAGTTCTCTTGTGTTGTTGAAGGTACAGTACTCTCCCAGTTCTCTTGTGTTGTTGAGCGTACAGTACTCTCCCAGTTCTCTTATGTTGTTGAAGGTACAGTACTCTCCCAGTTCTCTTGTGTTGTTGAAGGACAGTACTCTCCCGTTCTCTGTGTGTTGAAGGTACAATACTCTCCCAGTTCTCTTGTGTTGTTGAAGGTACAATACTCTCCCAGTTCTCTTGTGTTGTTGAAGGTACAGTACTCTCCCAGTTCTCTTGTGTTGTTGAAGGTACAGTACTCTCCCAGTTCTCTTGTGTTGTTGAAGGTACAATACTCTCCAGTTCTCTTGTGTTGTTGAAGGTACAGTACTCTCCCAGTTTCTCTTGTGTTGTTGAAGGTACAGTACTCTCCCAGTTCTCTTGTGTTGTTGAAGGTACAGTACTCTCCAGTTCTCTTGTGTGTTAAAGGTACAATACTCTCCCAGTTCTCTTGTGTTTTTTAAGGTACTACCCCCCATTTCTTTGTGTTTTTAAAGGTACAGTACTCTCCCGTTCTTTGTGTTGTTAAAGGGTACAATACTCTCCCATTCCTTTTTTTGTTAAAGGGTAAAATACTCCCCCCAGTTCTCTTGTGTTTTTGAAGGTAAAATTACTCCCCGTTTCTTGTGTTGTTGAAGGTACAATACTCTCCCAGTTTCTTGTGTTTTTGAATGTACAATACCTCCCATTCTCTTGGGTTGTCGAAGGTACTACCTCCCAGTTTTTTGTTTGTTGAAGGACAATTTTTCCCGTTCTTTGTGTTTTAAAGGTAAAATCTCCCATTTCTTGTGTTTTGAAGTAAATTTTTCCCCATTTTCTCTTGTTTTGTTGAATGAAAATACTCCCCCCAGTTTTTTGTGTTGTGAAGGTAAAATACTCTCCCGTTCTCTTGTGTTTTTTGAAGGTACAATACTTCCCATTTCTGTGTTTTGAAGGTTAAAATATTTCCCCCCAGTTTTTGTGTTTTTTAAAGGTACAATATTTTCCCCATTTTCTTTGGGGTTGTTAAAGGTACAATCCCCCCATTCTCTTGTGTGTTAAAGGTAAAATACTCCCCCTTCTCTTGTTTGTTAAAGGGTACAAACCTCCCATTCTCTTGTGTTTTGAGGTACAATATTTATTTTGTGTGTTGAAGGTAAAACTCTCCCAGTTCTTTGTTTTGTTGAAGGACAATCTCTCCCAGTTCCTTGTGGTTAAAGGTACAATATTTTCCCATTTCTTTGTGTTTTTGAAGGTACGTACCCCCCCGTTTTTTGGGGGTTTGAGGTCAATCCCTCCCATTTTTGTGTTGTTGAAGGTAAAATACTCTCCATTTCTTGTGTTTTTAAGGTACAATACTCTCCCATTCTTTGTGTTGTTGAAGGTCTTACTCTCCCTTCCTGGTTTTTAAAAGGGTAAAATCCCCCCCATTCTCTTGTGTTGTTGAAGTACAATTTCCCCCAGTTTTTGGTTGTTGAAGGTACAATCCCTCCCGTTCTCTTTGTGTTGAAGGTACAATACTCCCAGTTTCTTGTGTTTTTTGAAGGTACTATTCCCCCAGTTCTTTGTTTGTTGAAGGTACAATACCACCCATTTCTTTGTTTTGAAGGTACAATACTTCCCAGTTCTCTTGTGTTGTTAAGGTACAATACTCTCCCAGTTCTTTGTTTTGTTAAAAGGTACAATACCTCCCGTTCTTTTGGGGTGTTGAAGGTACGTACTCTCCCAGTTCTTTTTGTGTTGTTGAAGGTACAAACTCTCCAGTTCTCTTGTGTTGTTAAAGGTACAGTTCTCTCCCTTTCTTTTGTTGAAGGTACAAACTCTCCATTCTTTTGGGTTTGTTGAAGGTACAATACCCCCCCCTTTCTTTGTTTTGTTAAAGGTACAAACTCTCCCGTTCTTTGGGGGTTTTGGGAGGTAAAATTTCCTCCCGTTTTTTGTGTTTTTTGAAGGCAAATATTTCCCCCATTTCTTTGTGTTTTGAAGGTACAATACTCTCCCAGTTTCTTGTGTTGTTAAGGACAGACCTCCCATTCTCTTGTGTTGTTGAAGGTCAAACTCTCCCAGTTCTTTGTGTTGTTAAAGGTACAAACTCCCCCTTTTCTTTTGTGTTGTTGAAGGTACAATCTCTCCCAGTTTCTTGTGTTGTTGAAGGTCGTATTTCCCCAGTTCCTTGGTTTTTGAAGGTACAATATCTCCCGTTTCTTGGTTTTTTAAAGGGTAATTTTCTCTCCCAGTTTCTTGTGTTGTTAAAGGTACAGTTCTCTCCCAGTTTTTGTTTTTTAAAGGTACGTTCTCTCCCAGTTTCTTGTTTGTTGGGGTTTTCGTACTCTCCCAGTTCTCTTATTTTTTTTAAAGGTAAGTATTTCCCCCCATTTCCCCTTGTGTTGGTAAAGGTGCAATATTTCGAGTTTTTGTGTTGATCAAGGTACGTATTTTCCCCAGTTCTCTTGTGTTGTTAAAGGTACTACCTCTCGTTCCCTTGTTTTGGTGAAGGTCAGACTTTCCCATTTTCTTGTGTTTTTAAAGGGTCAGTACTCTCTCATTTCCCCTTGTTTTTGGTGAAGGAAGTATTTTCCCCAGTTCCTTGTGTTGATAAAGTACGTACTTTCCCCCAGTTTTTTTGTGTTGATAAAGGTACAGCACTTTCCCAGTTCTCTTGTGTTGATCAAGGTACGTATTTCCCATTTTTCTTGTGTTGATAAAGGGTACAGCATTTTCCCCCTTTTCTTGCGTTGTCAAGGAGAGTTTTCCAGTTTTTTTGTGTTGTTAAAGGTGCGTATCTCCATTTTCTTGTGTTGTCAAGGTACGGGTATCTTCATTTTCTTGTTGTGTTGTAAAGGAAAATACTCCCCCCGTTCTTGTTGTGTTGTCAAGGCCATCCCGGGTTGTCCGGAATCTGAGAGACATACGGCATTTATTTTCGAAATGTTTTGGGGCTTGTCACCTTGATCACTTTTATCAGGTCCCAGGACGAAAAGGGCTTTTAAAATGTCCCAGTGTTTTCACCCGTTTATTTTTAAACCCAAACATATTCTTTTAATATTACTGTGGTAATCCCTTCAACCCTTTCCCAGTTATGTGATGTAAAGATGAAATGCTGTGATTCTGTTTTTTCCTAACCCAAAACTTTATTAATCATGATTCCCCCGGACTGTCCATGGACTAATTGTTTTGCTTTTGGTCATCGCCCACACGACGGGGCACAGTAATCGCTCTTCGATTACCCGTAACACGTCTTAACTGAAAACTGCAGTTTTATAAGGAAACGGGAATTGCTTTTTAACACTTTGTTAAAGTGAGGTGTTGAACTACCGTGTTCCTGCAGGTGGACCCCTTATCGAAGGTTTTGTACCCCTTGTGTTGGAGGAGGTTCCGGGGGTTTGCGCCCCGGGTCTTAGACGGATATACCTGTGATATATTGTCAAAATTCGAGAGTTTGCTCCCATTGTTTGAAACTATACGTTGTTCAGAGTATTTCAGGTATCTTTTGTACATAGGTGTGAGAATATTGTTTACTCGCACTAATTTTGCGCGAATTCTCACAATTCTCCGTTAATGTCCTGTTTTAGGAAAAATTTGTTTAATAAACATTGATAAAATGTTTTTGTTTCAGGACTGTCATGTGAGTTGTCCCGCGTCAAAATGATGTACAGGTAAGTTACCCCCTTTCCAGGGGGGTCGATCAAGGTGCTGAATTCCCTTCCTCTATTAACAATTGATTTACCCTTTCCCCCTTTCCCTTTTTTAAAAAATAAATTTTATAAAAATTTTTTAAAATTTTTGTCAGCTGCCCTAAGGCCGCGTGTGTTTCACGCTGAAAAAAGCGTCGAGATTCACCCCTCGCTTTATAACGGGGGGTCACACTTTCGGAATTAAAACATGGGATGCGCCTTCTTATGTATAAATATTGATAGTTTCACATTTCTTTTTTTTTTTATTGGTATCACAGGAAATTTTAAAAAGGGTTTTAAGTATCTCCATGATAACTTTAAGGGTACCCTCTTCATTGTCCACGCTGAATTTGCCAGCACAAGTTAGCAACCCAATATATCCATATTGTATAATAATGTATATATATATATATAAATCTCTCAGCCCACAGGACTCATACACACTCCGTATCAAATTACGCAGCACTTTTTCCACTCAGCCAGATCCCAGCGGGGATCTGGCTGAGTGGATAAAGTACTGTGTACTCTGATACAGTATGTTAATGTTAACTACATAACATCTGTTCCTCCACACGTGCCAGACCTGTTGGATATATTTTCTTGCTCAAGTACACAGACCATCAGAGTTGTTCCTTACATGTGTGTACACACTTCTGTGTGTGAATTATGATTGTGTAAACATTGGTGTCCATTAGGAATCTGTATGCATATGTGTATCTATTTATGTACTCATCCGTTCATGTATGTTCGTTTATTCGAGTGTATGTGTGTTCATGCCAGTCATCTGTTCATGTATGTGTGCGTTATATGAGTGTATGTGTGTGCATGCCAGTCATCTGTTCATGTATGTGTGCGTTATATGAGTGTATGTGTGTGTATGCCAGTCATCTGTTCATGTATGTGTGCGTTATATGAGTGTATGTGTGTGCATGCCAGTCATCTGTTCATGTATGTGTGCGTTATATGAGTGTATGTGTGTGCATGCCAGTCATCTGTTCATGTATGTGTGCGTTATATGAGTGTATGTGTGTGTATGCCAGTCATCTGTTCATGTATGTGTGCGTTATATGAGTGTATGTGTGTGCATGCCAGTCATCTGTTCATGTATGTGTGCGTTATATGAGTGTATGTGTGTGCATGCCAGTCATCTGTTCATGTATGTGTGCGTTATATGAGTGTATGTGTGTGTATGCCAGTCATCTGTTCATGTATGTGTGCGTTATATGAGTGTATGTGTGTGTATGCCAGTCATCTGTTCATGTATGTGTGCGTTATATGAGTGTATGTGTGTGTATGCCAGTCATCTGTTCATGTATGTGTGCGTTATATGAGTGTATGTGTGTGCATGCCAGTCATCTGTTCATGTATGTGTGCGTTATATGAGTGTATGTGTGTGTATGCCAGTCATCTGTTCATGTATGTGTGCGTTATATGAGTGTATGTGTGTGTATGCCAGTCATCTGTTCATGTATGTGTGCGTTATATGAGTGTACATGCTGGTTGTGTTATTGTATGTGCAGTTGGATGAATTAATATAGTGTGCAGTTTTTGTAACAAACTAGTATAGCGACCTGGCCTCTCTGGTTAATTAAAATGTTCAGTACTGCAGCTTAGCCCTGCCCAACTTATCTTGGGTCAGCCTACATTTAGTAGGTGTTACTTGGTATAAGTAAAGTATCTTTACGATGTTCAGGCTGGTGGTAGCCAGGCTAGTGCAAGTATGGGTTCATAGGCCTATAATGTAATTTTAAAATGTCGAGAGACTGTAGCAACAATGAATCTGCATTGTTTCCATATTGATGAAGATTTTCTATCCCTTTCTCTTTCGTTTTTCTCAATATATAATTTTCGTTGCCCCGCTCTGTGATGGTGGAACTTTCTTCATTAAAGTTTCATTTATTCTTTGTTAGGGATGGTTCATCTTGAAAAATGGTAATTCCCAAGTAATGGTAACTCCAGCTCTCAGGGAACGAAACTTTTGAAGCTCCCGTAGCTGCTGAACCTTTATTGGAGTATTTGATATCATTATTCTCCTATTGAAATCTATCGGCTCAGGCTGACAGATTTCAACAGTATGTATGAACCTCAGCCTGTGTGATGGAATACAACGGGGAAACAGTTTTTATTCCCACTGTGTAAGCATCATATACAGTAGGATAAAAGCAACGTTAAGCTAAAATACAAAAATTCTCTCTCTCTGTCTGTCTATCTGTCTGTCTCTCTCTGTCTGTCTATCTGTCTCTCTCTCTCTCTCTCTCTCTCTCTCTCTCTCTCTCTCTCTCTCTCTCTCTCTCTCTCTCTCTCTCTCTCTCTCTCTCTCTCTCTCTCTCTCTCTCTGCTCTACCTCCAGGAAGCTAGGTCACCTTGACATGTTAGTGACTATTCCATGAACTATGTTTGGTGACTGCTACCTCCCCAGACACAGTCTGCAGCTCTGGTTGTTTTTGTGGGGAGAGAGCGTGGGGAAGAGGGGAGATAAATGGAGAGGATATTTTCTCATTCGTCAAAATATATAAGCTGTATGACCCTAACAGACTTTGCGCTTTTTCATGAATAAAAATATTATTAAAATTGTGGTAGTGGCCGTTTTGAATTTATTTTTTTCGTGCGAGGGTACGGGAGATGTCTGTATAATGCATATATATACACTCATTAAAAAATATAACCAGGTATGCATATATATATATCTCAGTAACAACACTGCACTAGCCAAGGACTCGAACCCATGCTGCTTTGGCCTGCCTCATGGTGGGCGAAAACGCATGACGCCCTAATCCACTGGACCATACGATCTTCAAGAGTAGGACATCCAGCGGAAGTGGATGTTGTACTTCCTACCCTACTGCTCATTGAACTAGTACACCAAACAGGGACTAGAATGAAATTAGCCTAGAGTCATCCATACCATCGTGTGTCCTCGGGTAGGGAGTACAACATCCAGTTCCGCTGGATGCGCTACTCTTAAGGATCGTATGGTCCAGTGGATTAGGGCGTCATGCATTTTCGCCCACCATGAAGCAGGCCAAAGTAGCATGGGTTCGAGTCCTTGACTAGTGCATTGTTGTTATTGATCAATACCACTCGTTCGTAGTCACAATATAATATATATATATATATATATATATTATATATATTATATATATATATATATATATATATATATATAATATATATAAATATATATGCATGCAGGACAAGCCACGAGGGGGGGGAAATCTTTAGCTCAAGTATTTTCACGCTTTTCAGTGCGCCATCAGGAGCTGTGCGATGTTGCAAGG
>NC_069456.1:122500-130000 GCF_026875155.1 Cherax quadricarinatus | reverse complement strand
TGGGTAATGTAGTACAGGGTCACTTTCATCTGCCACTGCGGATAGCCGTCACTGGTTTTTGTTAATTTTCCTGACGGATAAAACCATCATCTCACTGTACACGTGGTTATTATCATGAATTATGAGATGTTTGATCTTAACTAGGTTTATGAGTGGTCAGAGTAGTATCCCTCGAGGGAGGTTCCTTGATGCTGGTGAAAGGCTCTTGATCTAGGGAATTGGATTTGTACTCCGATTCCCTGAATTGAGCCTGAATGTCTTCCTTCCCTCCCCCCATAGGCGCTGTGTAATCCCTACAGGTTTAGCGCTCCCCCCATGATGGTAAGAGTAGTAGTTGCTTAAGCTTGTCTTACTGCTGCTTCTACTACTGCTGCTCCTGCTGCTTCTCCTCCTCCTCCTCAAACTGCTGCTGCTGCTCCTCATCCTGCTGCTGCTGCTGCTGCTTTTGTATCAGACCATCAAGGAGGAGGCCGCTAGGTCTGGGACCAGGCTGCGGGGGGCGATGACCCCTAGAGTCGCTTTCAGGTTACCTTCGGGTAACTAGTACATTTTCTGATGCATGGGTACAGACACATTTTTCTTTCTTTCCATTAATCTTTTTCTGTTTTACTGTTATAAACTCTTGAGAGTATATTTGATCCTTTAAATGTAAATGATTTACAGATTACAATTAATATGCATTTAATTTACGTGTTCACAAGTGAAACCCGTTTTAAGTTGTACGTTGCGACAGTCGTGGGGTTGATGGTAAGAGTGAGGTGGATCATTCCATAACAAGGGCAACAATTGTGAAAATCGTCCCCATCTGACCGTCTCCAATTTCGATAATATTTTGCATGAAGATTGACATGTATGTCATACTAACTTTGGGAAAGTTTTAGTTCATGAAATATAATAGTAGTAATGTTATGGCTGTTAGAGTGACGGCTGGTGGAACTTTCACCGACCCGCAGCACACAATCAACATTGTTTAGGTTATTGCTGTGGTGTCTCTTGAAGAGTAAAAGTTGTGTAAGTAGACATGCCTATACAACTTTTGGAGCTCATTTCAAAAATCACAGTCATAAAACTTATATGTTTTTACTTTTTTTTTTACAGTGTAAAGCCAAAGTAGGCAAAAATCTGTCGCGTAAAATTGAATCCTGAATTCAGCTGCGTACATCTCTAAAGGAAAATATTATTTTGGTATGACGTTATTGTAGCCAGCTACCCAGGTGGACATTATTGTAGCCAGCTACCCAGGTGGACATTATTGTAGCCAGCTACCAGGTGGACATTATTGTAGCCAGCTACCCAGGTGGACATTATTGTAGCCAGCTACCCAGGTGGACATTATTGTAGCCAGCTACCCAGGTGGACATTATTGTAGCCAGCTACCCAGGTGGACATTATTGTAGCCAGCTACCCAGGTGGACATTATTGTAGCCAGCTACCCAGGTGGACATTATTGTAGCCAGCTACCCAGGTGGACATTATTGTAGCCAGCTACCCAGGTGGACATTATTGTAGCCAGCTACCCAGGTGGACATTATTGTAGCCAGCTACCCAAGTGGACATTATTGTAGCCAGCTACCCAAGTGGACATTATTGTAGCCAGCTACCCAAGTGGACATTATTGTAGCCAGCTACCCAAGTGGACATTATTGTAACCAGTTACCCAAGTGGACATTATTGTAGCCAGCTACCCAAGTGGACATTATTGTAGCCAGCTACCCAATTGGACATCGTCTATGTGCGGGTTATTTGTGTATCTAGATGAGGTGGGCCTGCGAGGGAAGAACAACCCTGGAAACTAGTCACAGGTATGTGACCCATCTTTCAGGTAACGTATTAAAACATTAACGTATTAAACACCCCTCTATACACGTCTGTTGCTTGTATGTGCTGAAGATCTCAGCTGCAGGCAAAAATATACACACCCACTTAATTACCGTATTTTAGCCTCTGTGTAGGGCACTAATTAACATCGACAAGCGGTAATCACACTTGTTAATATATATATATAATATATATATATATATATATATATATATATATATATATATATATTATATTATATATATATATATATCTTTTCTTTCAACACACCGACCGTATCCCACCGAGGCGGGGTGGCCCAAAAGGAAAAACGAAAGTTTCTCCTTTTACATTTAGTAATACATGTATATACAGGAGAAGAGGTTACTAGCCCTTGCTTCCGGCATTTTAGTCGCCTCTTACAACACGCATGGCTTACGGAGGAAGAATTCTGTTCCACTTCCCCAGATATATATATATTATATATTATATATATATATATTATATATATATATATATGATATATATATTATATATATATAAATATATATAATGTGTGTGTGTGTGTGTGTGTACTCATCTAATTGTACTCCCCTAATTGTGGTTGCAGGGGTCGAGACTCAGCTCCTGGCCCCCGCCTCTTCACTGATCGCTACTAGGTCCTCTCTCTCTCTGTCTCTCTGCTTACAGAGTTTTGTCATACCTCGTCTTAAAGCTATGTATGGTTCCTGCCTCCACTACATCACTTATTAGGCTATTCCACTTCCTGACGACTCTGTGACTGAAGAAATACTTCCTAACATCCCTCTGACTCGTCTGAGTCTTCAGCTTCCAATTGTGATGCCTTGTTTCTGTGTCCCCTCTCTGGAACAACCTATCTCTGTCTACCTTATCTATTCCACGCAGTATTTTGTATGTCGTTATCATGTCTCCCCTGACCCGCCTGTCCTCCAATGTCGTCAGTCCGATTTCCCTCAACCTTTCTTCGTAGAACATACCCCTGAGCTCCGGAACTAGCCTTGTTGCAAATCTTTGCACTTTCTCTAATTTCTTGACGTGTTTGACCAGGTGTGGGTTCCAAACTGGTGCTGCATACACCAGTATGGGCCTGATGTACACAGTGTATAGTGTCTTGAGCGATTCCTTACTAAGGTATCAGAACGCTATTCTCAGGTTTGCCAGGCGCCCATATGCTGCAGCAGCTATCTGGTTGATGTATGCCTCCGGAGACATGCTCGGTGTTATGGTCACCCCAAGATCTTTCTCGAGCGAAGTTTGCAATCCTTGGCCATCTAGTCTATACTCTGTCTGCGGTCTTCCTTGCCCTTCATGATTTTACATTTGGCAGGGTTGAATTCAAGAAGCCAGTTATTGGACCACGTGTCCAGCCTGTCCAGGTCTCTTTGAAGGCCTGCCTGGTCCTCATCTGATTTAATTCTCCTCATTAACTTCACATCATCTGTGAACAGGGACACCTCTGAGTCTATCCCTTCCATCATGTCATTCACATATACCAGAAATAGCACTGGCCCTAGGACCGACCCCTGTGGGACCCCGCTCGTCACAGGTGCCCACTGTGATACCTCATCCCGTACCATGACTCGTTGTTGCCTCCCTGTTAGATATTCTCTGATCCATTGCAGTGCCCTTCCTGTTATACACGCCTGATCCTCTAGTTTCTGCACTAGTCGCTTGTGAGGAACTGTGTCGAAGGCCTTCTTGCATTCCAAGAAAATGCAATCAACCCACCCGTCTCTCTCGTGTCTCACTTCTGTAACTTTGTCATAGAACTCCAGAAGGTTTAAGACACAGGATTTGCCTTCCATGAATCCATGCTGGTTGTCGTTTATAATCTGGTTCCGTTCCAGGTGCTCCACCACTCTCCTCCTGATAATCTTCTCCATGACTTTGCATACTATACACGTCAGTGACACTGGTCTGTAATTTAGTGCCTCTTTTCTGTCTCCTTTTTTAAAAATGGGAACTACATTTGCGGTCTTCCATGCCTCAGGTAGTTGCCCAGTTTCAAGGGATGTGTTGAAGATTGTGGTTAGTGGCACACACAGTATATCTGCTCCGTCCCTGAGGACCCACGGGGAGATGTTGTCCGGTCCCATTGCCTTTGTTGTATCAACGTCAGCAGCTTCTTCACCTCCTCCTCAGTTGTGTGCATATCGTCCAGCACCTGTTGGCCTATTCCCTGTTTGTGTGTGTGTGTGTGTGTGTGTGTGTGTGTGTGTGTGTGTGTGTGTGTGTGTGTGTGTGTGTGTGTATTACACACACTATACATTCAGTTTAAGCACAGTAAAATATAATTATATTTTAAGGGCTTTCGAGATCTCTCAGTCGTATTCTCGCAGTGGTTAAATTGTATAAGATATCCGTATAGGACTCTGTGTGTGTTTGATAAGCGTCAGCGTCCTGGGTTATTTACCCCTAATAAGAGAGACAACAATTTTAGCTAGCTGCTAGTACACTGGATGTGTCAAGAAAAGTTGACTTGAAAGTATCGCCAAACAGTCTGGCAGATAGTGCAGTAATAGTTGGGTTGTAGTGTGCTCACAAGTCTGCTGCGTTTTTGTTAGTATCAGTCGCAATTGTTTTGAGTGGCGTAGTCCAGGTGCAGCCGATGAACAGCTGTGTGCTGATGTCTGGTCAAGGTTTGTTTATGCATCCGGGAATCAGCTCCCTTATATCTCACATCAAAGCTTATATGATCTCACATCAGGGCTTCTGATTTAAAATGGGCCTCTTTGGCAGGTGTGGGATGGGGCTATGGTGGAGTTTCACATACGTGGTTAATTAAGGGTTTATGTGTAGTATTTTGAACCACTTAACCCTGTTGTAGGCTGAATGCTTTGGCGAAAAGTACCTGTTCAACACTTGTGGCTAATTTGGCAGCTTCATCTACTCCTTCAATTCCTTAGATACCAACGTGGCTTGGTAGTCAGTTTAGTGTGGTTCCGCTTCCTAGTGCAACTATGGCCTGCATTATGCGCAAGATGGATGTGTTGCATCATACATTGTTGTTTTTGTGAGTATGACTTAGTGAAAAGCAGTGATGGAGTCACTGAAGAGCGAGGTTAGGTTAGGTAAGGCTTGTCAGGAAACAGGACAAATGTTTGCTGACGCTGGTCTTAGTCATATGATGACCCGCAGCTGGAGCTTTTGGTCATTTGACCGAGGCCTTCATCTGTCTTACCGGTCCACCCTTTTAAAAATTATGGTTAGGATTATAACCATTTTCTGAAGAACGACGTGAAATGCTTGAGTGTAAACTATTATGTATATACGTAGTGGCATAACATTACAGCCTATCCTCCCCAGTAACGTCATTATTGACGCTGTTGTATTACATGGGCAGGTATCCTTTACCCAGGCGGCTCTCTTCAGTACCGTAAGGTAGTGTCTGGGCTTGGTTTTGCACAATATAAGTATATTATCAAGGAGGCCTGGTCACAGACCGGGCCGCGGGGGCGTTGACCCCCGGAACTCTCTCCAGGTAAACTCCAGGTAAACCGGAAAGTTCCGTAGATGTATGGAAGATGCAGGATCTTGGAATCATCACTCGTCTGTATATCCAACAATTTCAACCAGAACAACAGCTTTTACAACATAAGTGAACCCCTTGCCAGGAAACTTCATCGTTATCCTACATAGCAGCAGACCTACTGGCCCATGCTAGGCGGGTCTTTCTCAAATTCAACCTCTTCTCAGCAATCAACGTCAACATTCCTCATCTGACTCTTCACGTCACTATGCTCTCTCTCTCTCTCTCTCTCTCTCTCTCTCTCTCTCTATTTTATTATATTATATATATAATATATATATATATATATATTATATATATATTTTATATATATATATATATATATATTTATATATATATATACGTACACATAACGTACTCTCTGCTCAATTATATCTATCTGTGAGTTGATAAAGCTCAGTGTGAGGGCGAAACGTTGTCAATTAAGCATCGCAGTATATTGCATTTCTGTCTACTTTTCCATCGTGTCGGTATTTTATATCATTTATAGCCAGAAAACATTCTCCAACCAGGACTCTGTTTCACAGAGCTGTATCTAATGCTGTATCATGTAATTATCAACACTGTTGCTTAATACATGTGTCTGCTGACTGCTAACATGCAGTGTGTTTGTCCGTGTCTGACTCACCAGGGCTGTAATTGCTTCTGTGAAGGTTCACGTGTCATGCTGTGATCTGTCACCTCTCTTGATCATGTCAGTGTCAATCATGGAGACGTAACATTTATATTTTTTAACATTTCTTGAAATTGACGAAACTTACACTGGCATTTGTTTCTCTTCCTAGATACTTGGGTCACAAATCATTACACCCTACTGCTAGGTGTAATGATTTACACTAGTACAAAGTCAGTAGCCTACTGCTAGGTGTAATGATTTACACTAGTACAAAGTCAGTAGCCTACTGCAAGGTGTAATGATTTACACTAGTACAAAGTCAGTAGCCTACTGCTAGGTGTAATGATTTACACTAGTACACAGTAGCCTACTGCTAGGTGTAATGATTTACACTAGTACAAAGTCAGTAGCCTACTGCAAGGTGTAATGATTTACACTAGTACACAGTAGCCTACTGCTAGGTGTAATGATTTACACTAGTACAAAGTCAGTAGCCTACTGCAAGGTGTAATGATTTACACTAGTACAGTCAGAAGCCTACTGCTAGGTGTAATGATTTACACTAGTACAAAGTCAGTAGCCTACTGCAAGGTGTAATGATTTACACTAGTACACAGTAGCCTACTGCTAGGTGTAATTATTTACACTAGTACAAAGTCAGTACCCTACTGCTAGGTGTAATGATTTACACTAGTACAAAGTCAGTACCCTACTGCTAGGTGTAATGATTTACAATAGTACAAAGTCAGTACCCTACTGCTAGGTGTAATGATTTATACTAGTACAAAGTCAGTAGCCTACTGCTAGGTGTAATGATTTACACTAGTACAAAGTCAATACCCTACTGCTAGGTGTAATGATTTACAATAGTACAAAGGATGGTTTAGTCTTACCTAATTATGAAATACAAGTTAAATATATCAATATTCAGGTTGGTGTACCAGTAATTAGAAGATTTGTGTGATATTCAGCCTGGGTCACTTTATCATGGTGGCGATTCTTTTTTTTACACATCAATTTTACAGGCTGAGAGCTGTTAACCTACCTCAGCTCACTTCAAAGATTGTCGAGAATTGTAAATTATGGCAGTGAGTTAATGTTAGCAACATTTTACTTAAAAAGTTGCTAACATTATTGACTCTAAGTGAGAAGTGTTCATATGCAGGGCCCAGTGTTTATTCTTTATAAATCAATTCAACATTCAGTTTAGGGTACTCTTTAGTATGTATACAAACATTCAGCGTTATTAAATATACCACATTCATACCAGTGTTCTAAACTGATTCTCTAGTGCAAGTAGTCTTCCAGTTTGAACACTAAGTTAACAGTGCTAGTATAAATACAGTGGTAGGTTGAAATGTCTCCAAGAATCACTATCTTCATAGCTTTATTCAGATAAAGCTGAGATGAAACATCACGAAGCATCCGACCTTGTGTGAAGGTCGGAGACCAGACAGACTGTGAGCACCTCATCACTGTTGTGTGACTTGCTTAAGTCCTTCCGGGAATGGTTTGCTGTTCGGATGGCATGCATGCT
>NC_069456.1:0-115000 GCF_026875155.1 Cherax quadricarinatus | reverse complement strand
TACATCCTAGCGGTCCAGCTGGCAGACATTCCTTGTTTCTTATTGTGACTTATTTGGTATTTGTCAAATCTAATGATGAATAACCTCCAGGTAACCTCCAGGTAGTTGTTTGTATAAGCAGGCAGATTTTTTTTTTCAGTGTTATGCTTGTTCCTTTAAAGGGAGGCTAAAAGAAAATGGGGTTTTGATCCATGGAATTAGACTTGTCCTTCCCTTCCTTGGATCGAACTTGATTGTCTCCCATTGTCCAGGTACTGTATGATTCCTACATGTTGAATACTGGTCATGTTGTTGACCGGCTCCGTTCAAATGTTCTCAGAGAACATTTACTGCCTGCAGAACCAATAAAGTATCTGAACTACTGTGCACTTACTCTCCGGAGCGAAGGAGAGATACCAGATAATATATACATGGAACAAATACACTAACATAACAGTGTACTGGAGTGGGCGTCATAGATACAATAAGAGAACAGTGTGTCACCGTCCATGGTTCAAAACTGTTCAATCTGTTATCAGCAGGGAAGAACAAAAAAAAAAACGGCACAATATACCGTGACTGGAACAACACAGACAACCCGCACACAGGAGAGAGAAGCCCACGACGGCGCTTCGGTCCGACTTGGACCATGAACAAGTGGTTCAAGTCGGACCGAAGCGTCATCATTGGGTTCTCTCTCCTGTGTTGGGGTTGTTTGTGTGTTGGTACAAGCAGGTATCAAATATATTGCAGGAACAAATGTAAAAGCTTCCTAGGGAACACTGTATCAATGAGATCAGTCAGGCTGTGATCTTTATAAATTTGATTACCTTTATGTGTGGAATCTGTTACCATAAAAGATAATTTTTTAATTGATATCTCAAGTGGAGACCTTTTACCAAGCAGCTACTGGAGGGTTGTTTTTTTGTTCTTGGGATATGATTTCTAGTAAGATTGAAGTTTCCTAAAAACAACTTTTTCCTCATTGTGATGGACCGAGACTTTTAAACACCTTCGCTTCATAAATAATCTACCCCCCCCCCCCCCCGAGCTTTTTTTCAAGATGATACGTTATAGCCTTCTTTACTCACTTCATGATGAGCCGGGCTGTGGTGCCCACGATGGACTGCGTGCGGCTAGCACCAACAGTTTGGCTGATTAGGCCAGCAGTCAGGTTTGGTCTGGGACCGGGCCGCGAGGACGGTCAATCCCGGAATCTTCTTCAGGTAACTTTCCGTAGCACAACAGTCTACTAATACAGGTACCAATGTTTACTGCTAGGCGGCCAGATTTTT
This sequence comes from Cherax quadricarinatus, assembly GCF_026875155.1. Taxonomy (NCBI): domain Eukaryota; kingdom Metazoa; phylum Arthropoda; class Malacostraca; order Decapoda; family Parastacidae; genus Cherax; species Cherax quadricarinatus. The sequence continues at coordinate 113,726 of NC_069456.1, read as the reverse complement.
ATTTTAATCATAGGTAGAACTAAACCCATAGGAATTACGCAGAACCTAGGGAATGGGAGCCTCTCAAGTTTAATCCAAGGAAGCAAGATAAGTCCAGTTCCTTTTCATTAAGAGCCCGTCTCATCGGCGTCAAGTCATCTCCCCAAAGAGACAACGGCGGTGCAAGTTGAACATATGTTCAGGGTGGGAATGGAAGCCGTGACCTTGTGATGATGATGGTGTGAGAAAGTAGGGAAAGGTTTCGGCGAGGGTGTAAGTAAGAGAGTGACACAACGTTAGTCGGCACGGTGTCAAGTGCTCTTACATCCCCACACGTCACCAGGGCACTGGGTCACAAGCTCACATACCACACATCACTCATTACTGCTACACTAAATACATCCTTACATCGCCCTTCGCAAGAGCCAAAATTCTGAAACACACTCTTAGTTGTGGACTGTTTACACACCCTTGCATGACAGTAACAGGTGTGTATCACTTTCACACAATGAATTGGGATTTTCGCCTCTAGCGTCAGAGGCCACAGGGCTGAGATGAGTTTGGAGACACGACAGGGTCCGTCCTCTATGAATGCAGGGAGTACAGCTTGAGGGATTTTAGGTGCTCTCAATAATTGAGGTGTTTGACTGAACAGATGTACGCAGTGAAAGTTCTTGGTATTTCCACATCTGCAGTTTCACTTGCCACACTTTTAAACTCGATACACATATGCTGTGTTTACATTGAACAGCACATACAAGCTTCATCGTGAGTGTTGGTGCCGTAGGCACAATTAGAAAACTGTGTCAACACCCGTGGTCAAAGATTCGAACTCTTACCAGCAGGTATTATAAATATTGTTCGAACAAAGGTAGAAGTTTTTTTCGAGAGAAAGCTCGACCAGTTGTAGTTTCTTTACAATACGTATTGCTGGCATTCTTAACAATAAGAAATCGTTAAAATGCCAAGATAAGAAATGCAGCTGCACTGTGGATTTATTGACGTTTCGCACACGCAGGGAATTTATCTAGTCCATCGGTTCCCAACCGGTGGTCTGCGGACCCCTGGGGTCCACAAATGTAGTAGTTTAGGTCTGCAAAGGTAGCACTGGGGGTTCACAAAGGTAGTACTTAGGGGGGTTCGTGAGCTAAGTTCAAAATTTCAAGAGGCTGCAGTGTAAAATGTATAATTATTCACGATAAAACTGATAAACGTGTCTTTCAATTGAGAAATGAAACTGGGAAAACGAGTTTGTTGTTAGTTAATAAAATTGTCTTTGTTGAGTAGACAGACTTTTCAAAAACCTGAGGTTCCTGGGAAAATTAATTAAAAAACAAGGGGATCCTTGGTTGGGAACCACTGTTTTAGTCCGTCCTGATTCCTTATCAAGTGACGACTTACTTGATAATGGTCTAGGACGGATGGAAGCATCCTCTAAACTTTCTAGCTTAATAATACGGGTCAATTGTGGAATGCATTGTTAACATCTTAATTAGCAGAGATGTGATTAATGTATACAAATAGAAAAAGATAAGTGGATATCAATAAAGTGGATACAAGTAAGGAGGATGTTAATAAGGTAGATGTTAATAAGGTGGATATAAATAAGGTGGATATAAATAACGCTGAAAATATCTAACCAAGGAAGGACTCTTTCCGTTCGATTCAAACTGGATAATTTTAGATTTAGAAAAGATGTAACTCTTCAAAACTGGCTCCTCAAGGAAGGTTCCTTGATGTTGGTGAGGGGCTCTTGATTTAGGGAATTGGATTTGTGCTCCAGTTCCCCGAATTAAGCCTGAATGCCTTCCACATCCCCCCCCCAGGCGCTGTATAATCCTCCGGGTTTAGCGCTTCCCCTTGATTATAATAATAATCTTCAAAGCTGGTGCCTTGATGCTGGTGAGGGGCTCTTGAAAAGAGAACTGCGCCTCTCTTTGTCTCCCATTCCTCACTTGCTACCTTCCCCGGTTTAGATCTTTCCCATCAGTAAAGCAATGAAGTGGATATAGGAAAAACTGGTTTCTCAATAGAGTTGTAAAGGCTTGGAATTCACTACTAAGAAGCGTCATTGAAATGAGTACTTTGGTTGGCTTTAAAAGTAGACTGTAGAGGTAGATGAGTGGAAATAGTTGAGTGTTAGTAGGACCTGCTTAGCATGGGCTGCTTACATGGGCATACTGACGAGTGATAGATGATACACACAAAAGTAATAATTTTAGACCATTCAGAAAATGTTTTGCCTGTCCAGCCTGTGGCTGTGCTTGAAAAACCTTGTCTAACTAAAGTGTCCAATTACTGCCATTGTGGCGTTTATCATCTACATGAAGCAGTGTACCTACTGCCCCGCTTCTTTATGGTTGTGTTCTCAGTACTCTTGTTAACCTTTATTGGGACTGACACTCATTCCTAAGCTTTTTTCTGCATCTCAATGTTCTCGCATAACCTTCCACACGATGAATATAGGGCGTTTTGCCTTTGATGCACTTTTGAAGTCTTTCGAGAGTTTTCCTACTCTCGCAGCCCAGTCCTGGGCCAGGCTTGTCTGGCGAGTTCTTGATCATACAGGCTATTTAATACTGCTGGCGGCCCGCTGGCCCACATATCCATCCCAGTCCAGTTGATCTGTCACTTGGCGGAGGCACATGTCTAATTTCCTCTTGAAAACTCTATACTTGTTCCGGCAGTGTTCTGATCTTAACAGTAGTGCATTAAAAAAGTCTGGGCCACGGATGTTTAAGACATGTCTCTTAATGTCCCACTGCCCCGCCTTGGTTTTCACCTAGTCTGTTACTTACATTCCCCATATCTCTCTCTAAGTTTTTTTGGTCCATGTACAGATTTTGGGACAGCACCTTCTGAGTTTACCTGGAAGAGTTTCCGGGCGTCCAGCTCCGTCGTCCCCTGCGGCCCGGTCTGAGACCAGGCCTCCTGGGGATCAGTAGCCTGATCACAGGCTGTTGCTGCTGGCTCACGCAAACCAACATACGAGCCACAGCCGGCTGATCCGGAATACTTTAGGTGCTGTCCAGTCCAGCTTAAAGATGCCAGGGGTCTGTTGGTAACGCCCTTATGTGTCTTTGGGAGGCAGTTGAACAGTCTCGGCCCCTGCACTTATTGTATGGTTCTCAGTTCCAGTATGTATTATATTATCCCACGTATATATTATCATGTATCTCTCCGCTGATCCAGTGAGTACGTATTTAGGACTTTGAGACGTTCCCGGTGATATAAGTGCTTTATTGACTCTATGTGGGCCTTTAAATGATCTCAGTATCTGTTCCAACTCTGATATCTTTCATGTACTGAAAGGAGCCGTCAACACTGAACAGTACTCCAAACAAGAGAGCACAAGTGATTGGATCTACCTGGATTCTACCTAGAGGGTATTCCGGGGATCAACGTCCCCGCAGCCCGGTCCACGACCAGGCCTCCCGGTGGATCAGGGCCTGATTAACCAAGCTGTTACTGCTGGCCACACATAGTGGAACGCACGAACCAGAGCCTGATCGGGCTGATCTGGATATAAAAGTTCTCATTATCCACCTCATAATTTTCCTAGGATTCATGATATTTGCCTTATTGTGTCTGAAAGATCATCTGGCATTATTACACCCAGACTTCTCACATGTTCCTTCCTTCTGTTTGGTGATCTTGCGTTTTGTATACGATGTCTCTCACAAGTTCTTCATTCTTTCCATATGTAGGTAGTTGAAAGTTGTCGCTGTTCAACGCCATGTTATTCTCCACTGCCCACTGGAAAACTATGTATGCTTTTGCATTTTTCCCGCGTCCTCTACCGAGGTAATATTCATGCTTATTTTGATATCATTTGCAAATGATGATACGTAACTGTGGCGAGTATTTTATCTATGTGTGCTTAGAGGATTAGAAACAGTAAATGCTGCAGTGGCAGCCTTTGGGTACTGAGCTTTTTATTTTGCTATTGCTGTATTTTGCTCTGTTAACTACTGCTCTTTATGTTCTGTCAGAAAACTGAAAATCCATTTGTCATTTGTGCGCAATAAACTAACAACTTCAACATCAAAATCTGAATCTGATGTAGTGAAGATTAAAAAGCAGCGCCAGCACGCTCACAGCAGCGCCAGCACCCACACAGCAGCGCCAACACGCACACAGCAGCGCCAGCACCCACACAGCAGCGCCAACACGCACACAGCAGCGCCAACACGCACACAGCAGCGCCAGCACGCACACAGCAGCGCCAACACCCACACAGCAGCGCCAACACGCTCACAGCAGCGCCAGCACCCACACAGCAGCGCCAACACGCACACAGCAGCGCCAACACCCACACAGCAGCGCCAGCACCCACACAGCAGCGCCAACACCCACACAGCAGCGCCAGCACCCACACAGCAGCGCCAACACCCACACAGCAGCGCCAGCACGCACACAGCAGCGCCAGCACGCACACAGTAGCGGCAACACGCACACAGCAGCGCCAGCACGCACACAGCAAGCGCCAGCCGCACACAGCACGCGCCAACACGCACACAGCAGCGCCAGCACGCACACAACAGCGCCAACACGCACACAGCAGCGCCAACACCCACACAGCAGCGCCAGCACCCACACAGCAGCGCCAACACGCACACAGCAGCGCCAACACGCACAAGCAGCGCCAGCACGCACATTCAGCGCCACAAACGCACACAGTCATCGGCAGCGCCAGCATCGGCACAGCAGCGCCAGCACCCACACAGCAGCGCCAACACGCACACAGCAGCGCCAACACGCACACAGCAGCGGCAGCGCCAGCACGCGCACAGCAGCGCCAGCACCCACACAGCAGCGCCAGCACCCACACAGAAGCGCCAACACGCACACAGCAGCGCCAACACGCACACAGCAGCGGCAGCGCCAGCACGCGCACAGCAGCGCCAGCACCCACACAGCAGCGCCAACACGCACACAGCAGCGCCAGCACACAGCTTTGCCATCATACAGCAGCGAGTCACTCAGTATTCTCTTCTCCTTCATGGTAAATCCTTCCATGGAAGATAAGCTTCACGGAGGGGCGGGCTTGTAAGTGTATGACCTCAGTGAGTAGTGTTTGCAGGGATCTAGTCTCAGCTCCTGGCTCCGCCTCGCATAGTAAACTACAATCGCCGGCATTACTGGCTTCTTACATCATGGGCCCTACCATACTTACTATTGAAACTGTATGAGTTTGTATCTCCCACTTTGTTACCTATCTCATTTTATGTGTGTGTGTGTAGTAGTAGTAGTAGTAGTAGTAGTAGTAGTAAGATACTAGTTGTCAAAGGCACTTGTCGATAGACACTTGGCCTGTTTCATGTGTGTCCTCACCTATATGTAGCTATTGAGGTCGAGTCTTAGCTCCTGGCCCCTCCTCTCAACTTGCAAATTGATTCCTTTCTAGCCTCGTGGGCCCTATCGTACCTGCTCTTAAAGCTATATATGTTATCTGTCTCCACCACTTCGTCGAGATCATTCCACCTGTGACTGAAGAAATACTTCAGACATCCTTGTGACTCATCTGTGTTCTGAACTTCCCGCTGTGCCTCAGAGTTTCTGTTTCCTGTCTCTCAAATTACCTGTTCATGTCTACCCTATCAATTCCTGTTATTATTTTATATATTATCATATCTTGCCTGGTCCTGCTGTCTTCCAGTGTCGTTAGATTCAATTCTGTTAGCCGCTCTTCGTAGCTCATGTCACTTAGTTATGGAAGGTGAAGAATTAGACACGTACAACATCTGGGTATCTTTATTTGTAGACGTTTCACCATCCAGTGACTTTATCAATACGATACGAGGACATAATGTGAAGTACGTAGAACTGTATACAAAAGATGAGGTAATCAGTCCCTCAGTCTTGGAGTTGGTGAATAACACCGTAGTCGTGAAGATTCTTCAAGACTACGGTGCTCTTCAAGACTACGGTGCTCTTCAAGACTACGGTGCTCTTCAAGACTACGGTGCTCTTCAAGACTACGGTGCTCTTACACGGTGCTCACAACTCTGTCACCTTTACTATATAGTTCTTCATTCTTCACACTATGTCCTTATATTGATAAAGTCACTGGATGGCCAAACGTCCACAAATAAAGACACCCAGATGTTGCACATGTCTAATTCTTCATTTGGTCTGTATTATATACTTGTCATGTACACCTTAGTTTTGGAACAAGTCACATTGCATGCTTCTGCATTTTCTCCAGTTTCTTAACAATCTCCACGCAGCCTTACAATCACCTTGCATACATGCTGGCCCAGCTTGTGCAGCAGGTTAGGTTCCTCGTTACTGTTGTAAAGTGAAAATCTCTATAAAGTGAAACTTAGCCTTTTTTCACTTAGAAATGCGTATAAAAGCCTCATAACATGTTTACACTATCATATATTAAGTGAACAATAGAGGTAGTCATAAAGAATGTATATACAGTATATACTTTACTTACCTTAAAATATTTTTGTCTTTAGCTTATAGCGAGGAGTGAATATATTTGTTGTTGGAAGGCTGAAGTGAAGACTGGTTATAATTGAAAACCACTACATTAGTGAAATGCTGTGAAGTGAAACCACTACATTAGTGAAATGCTGTAAAGCGAAGCTCTGTAAAGCAATGCACTGTAAAGCGAAGCTCTGTAAAGCAATGCACTGTAAAGCGAAGCTCTGTAAAGCAATGCACTGTAAAGCGAAGCACTATAAAGTGGGGCTCTCTTGTATGTAGTTCAAACCTTACTCTTCCTCAATAACTAGACTTTAACTATGCGACTGTCGAGAAACTTCAAATAGAACGCTTAATTGCAGTATGAAAAACTTCATAAATGGCAGTGTTTCATTGATTTTTCCTGTGTTTTAACACTTGGTATATTTGCTCTTTCCTGTATACCGCAACTAGGTTTGTGGTCTTCCATATCCCAGGCAGCTGCTTGACTTTCCTTAGCTACTTAGAAGTTATATAAAGACAGTTACGGGCAAAGTATTAGAAAAGAAGCGTATGTAACACTTTTGACATTTTGTTAGGAAACGTTTCTCTCACTGGGGGATTGATGAAGCCCTCGGTGGGCGAGACGTCTCATAATAAATGTCCTAAGTGTTACAAACGTGTTATTGTTTACACAGCTTTTCGCTTGTTAGGTAACTGAGCACAGATACAACTGATGTGATATTTTATTGTTGCAACGTTTCGCTCTCCAGGAGCTTTGTCAAGCCGTTATAAATATTACAAAAAAAAAAAACGTAGAGGATACATATACCCTCTTGTGTCCTTGTATTGGGCTCTGAGGCACCAAATTCCTCACTTAAAGGAAAAAAACATGAGCTACATAATCCATGACTTGAGAGCAGGAAGATCCTGTCTATCACAACAGTTAGATCACTATGACAAAATTACGGAAGACTTGGCATGAAAACAAAATACTGCTGTAATCTTCACAGATTTTGCAAACGCATTTGACTAGTGCGATAATGGAATAATAGTTCATAAAATGAGGTCAATAAGTATAACAGGAAAAATAGGAAAAAACATATTCAACCAATAAAAAAAATAACAACAAAATATAACAATGGTTATAAATGACCATAATTTTTAAAGGGGTGGACCGGTAAGCCAGCGGAAGGCCTCGGTCAGATGACCAAAAGCTCCAAAGGCGGGTCATCATCTGACTAAGACCCGCGTCAGGAAACATTTGTCCTGTTTCCTGACGAACCTTACCTAACCTAAAAATAACAAGGAGTGGTGGTAAACAAAGAGCAGTGCCAGTCAAGTAGTAAGTTCTGTACCCCAAGACACTGTCCTAGCACCATTACTGTTTTGTTAATGTTGGTTAAATAAAAATGTATGTTAAATAAAAAGACACAAGTGCAACTAGTGTGACATTTTATTGTGGCAACGTTTCGCTCTCCAGGAGCTTGGGGCTTGGGTCCTTTTACTTAACACCATTACTGTTTTTTCATCCTCAAGTAGATAAGAATACTAATCACAGCTTCGTATCATCTTTGGCAGACGATACCAAAGTATGGAAGTCATGACACTGTTAATAAAGTTTTCCAATGGGCAAATAAACAACTCTAGAAACGTATCAAAGGTATGGTGACAAATTTCAACTGCTTAAGAGGCACGTAAGTTCTCCCATCATGAATTAAGGAAAGATCCTAGACTTCACCTTACAAAACAGACAAAGCAGATACGATAGTAATTATGGACAAGGTAAGGGTCTCATGATCTGGAGAATTGGATCTGTGCTTCAATTCCCTGAATTAAGCCTGAATACCTTCTACCCCCCCCCCACAGGCGCTGTATAATTCCTACGGGTTTAGCATTATATTGGCTTGATAAAACTGCTTGTCCATTTGCCTAACATATTGTCTTAGCGATAATAAATTACTCAAATATTGCTTTGTGCTCTCAGCTCTTTTCAAGGCAGGAGATAGAAGCTGGAAAATGCACAGAGACCATTTACTGCCTTCATAGAATCAGTAAGGCATTTGAGCAATTATTGGGAACACTTCAAAGAACTTAGCATTATTCTCTCTTGAACTAAGAAAAGAGATACCTGATAATATATACATGGAAGATATTTGAACCCTGGTCGCTAACCTACTGGAAGTTAAGATATGACAGAATATGTGGCATAAACCCTGTGAGGAGCAGGGAGGCCATGGGTACACTTATAGAACCCTGTGTTAACATCCTTGGCCCAGTGTGACGAGTCTGGCCCATGGTCGGGCTCCGGAAGTAGAAAGACTCTAGAAGCACATCAGTGGTAAGGTAGCGTACTATCAGAAGATATCAGAAATATTGCCGAAACGAAGGTGAAAGCTTTCAAGAATCTAAAGAGCTTCTTGCTACGCATGCATGATCAGCCGGGTTGTGATGGCTGTTTACCTTTTCAAGGAGAGCCCATACGTGTGGTGAAGAGGCTCTTGGTCTGAGGAATTAGACCTTTTGGTCTCCTTCCTCAGACCGAACCTAATTACCCCCAAATCCCCCCTTCCTTATCCCATCCTCCCCATCCCCCCTTTCCTTTTCCTCCCCCTCCCATCCCTCCCTTTTCCCCATCCCGTTTGCAGCCTCTGAGGTCCTCCCCAAGAGGGAAGTGTGCCAGGGTTCATCCCACTCCGTGGGGTTCCTCAGGAGTGGTGTAGTTTGCCGTGGAATCTGGATCATCTGGAGGCACCCCGCCTCCCTTCCTGGATGTCCAGGAGGTGGGGCGGGGTGTCCTGCAGGTGACGGGTGTATCTCCAGAGGCTGCCTGTCGGTTCTGGCTGACCGCCCTTTCTTTTGTCCTCTGAGGTGGTTCGGTAGATGTGAGGTTGCTATCCTTGAGCCACTGTGTGGCGAAACGTTTCTTCAATAAAGATTCTCATATGTTGCATAAGTGTGTCAATTCTTCAAAATAATAATAAGAAAGAAGTACCACCATCATGGAGTCTTCGTTCTAATATCCCCCTCCCCATCCCAGGCCCCTTTTTGTTACCGCATCCTGCTCTGACCCAGCTTCATTATTGGGCCATTCTCCAGACTTTTCCCAGACCCCCTGTACCTCCTGCTGGTGATGCTTCGTCACCTGCTCCAGGTGCCAAGGCTCTGCTCATTTCTTCTAGTGCTTCTACCTCTTGCGTATCATTAACTATGGCTTCCCCTAATACGGTGCAACGGTTTTTGGATCGCCCACTTGCCTCAGGTCGGGCCACCCCATTCTAGACCATTTGCTGACAATGGTTCTTCGATTTCTGCTCATTCCATCCAGAAACGACTTATACGACACCCACTTCCTTTACGCACCATGTTTACAAGTACACAGTGGATCAAATTCTTTTCTTTACAACCAACATCTCCAGCTGATTATCTTTCTGACCACAGTATTGGTAAAGCTCTTTTACGACACACAGGTCAAAATATATCCTTTCACGCTCTTCAGAGCGGTGAGTATATCGTTACATTTCAGAATGTAGACGAAGCTCATGATCTTTACCATCTTACTTCCAGGGATAACGTTCCTATCACAATTCACAAGCACACCACTCTCAGTTCTTGCAGTAGTATGGTGGTCTTACCATACACCATTGTACAGTGTGATTTTCTGTCTTGCGGTGATGATATTTAGATGATATTTTAGAGTGATAAAATCTATGGGCTGCATGGGATCATTATCGATATAATCAGACCGCAGATCGTCTTTTGGATTTTAAGCGGGCAAGGGCAATCACTCGCCGCGTCATACACGACACTAAATGCACTTGTTGGCAAGACGTTTCTACTGTTACTTCGACTACCCCTATGTGTGCACTTTGGGAGAAGGTACAGAAGTTGTGTGGCAAGTACATTCTGGACCCAGCTTCCGTTTTGCGGGTTGCTTGTGTTAGTGTTGAGGAGCCTCTTGAAGTTGCCATGGAAATCAGGAACTATCTTGTCCATGTTTTCCAAGGGCTTCACATCTCTCCCTTGTTTCTCTGCCAGGGAGCAATCACCCTTGGATTTCCCATCTAATGAGATGGAGCCATATAACATACCTTTTACTCTCTTGGAGCTAGAGTCCACGCTTTCCACTTGCCAGTTGTCGGCAGCTGGGCCTGATGATATTCATAACTGTATGCTACAGCATCTGCATTCTACTGTTCTTACAGTCCTTTTGCATCTTTTCAATCTTGTTTGGACACGAGGGGTTCTCCGTCAACAATGGAAATCTGCCATTGTACTACCGTTTTGCAAACCAGGCACTTTGGGGCTTGATACCTCTCACTATCATCCCATTGCTCTGACCAGTGTAAATAAATAACAAAAAGGCACAATACCGTGACTGGAACAATACACAAATAACCCGCACATAAAAGAGAGGAGCTTACGACGACGTTTCGGTCCGACTTGGACCATTGACAAAGTCACACTGTGACTTTGTCAATGGTCCAAGTCGGACCGAAACGTCGTCGTAAGCTTCTCTCTTTTATGTGCGGGTTATTTGTGTACTGACCAGTGTAGTCTGCAAGGTGATGCAACGGTTGGTGAATAGACAGCTGATATGGTATTTGGAGACTCACAATAATCTTTCTCCTCGCCAATATGGCTTTCACAAGGGCCGCTCTGCTTTGGACCCCTTGCTCCACTTAGATACGTATGGGCGAAATGCCTTTGCTAATAAATACACTGTCCTAGCAGTCTTTTTTGATCTCGAGAAGGTATATGACACCACTCGGAGGTTTAACATCTTATGACACCACTTGGAAGTTTAACATCTTAGACCCAAGCCCACTCCTTAGGCCTCCACGGTAATCTTCCGACCTTCCTTACTGCTTTCTTATCTGAAAGACATTTTCGTGTCCGTATTGGCGCCTTGCTTTCCTCAGACTGTGTTCAGGCCGAGGGAGTTCCACAAGGTTGTGCCCTTAGCACTACCCTTTTTCTCTTGGCTATAAATTACCTACCTTCCATTCTTCCATCATGTATTTGGTCGTCACTTTATGTGGATGACTTTGCTATAGCTTACGCAGGCGCTGACTGTCGCCTGGTAGCGGCTACCCTTCAGGATGCGATTGACAGTGTTTCCCATTGGGCCACTTCTCATGGATTTAAATTTTCTAGTGCAAAAACCCATTTCATTACCTTCACTAGACGTCCTCTTGTCCGAGATATTCCATTCTATTTACACGGCTCGTGTATCCCAGAATGTGATACGGTCAAGTTTCTTGGCCTTCTGTTTGATCGCTGGTTGACATGGAAACCTCACATTTCCTCTTTGAAGGCACCTTGCCATGGTCGGCTGATTCTCCTTAAAATTCTTGCGCTTCGTTCATGGGGAACAGATCCCCGGACTCTCCTCCGGTTGCATTCCATCCTAGTCTTGTCCAAGCTGGATTATGGCGATCAAGTCTATTCTGCGGCCTCTCCTACAACTCTTCCTAAGTTAGACCCCTTTCATCATCAGGGTTTATATTTATGCCTTGGTGCCTTAGCCGATCGTCGTGATGCTCATTGTCTTCCTTACATTGTCCGCTCTCGTGACTCATGTTCCTTCTACATATAGGTTAGTCTCAGACGTTAGTAGAAGTGCGTTATTTGTTTGGCACACCTTATTACGACCGTTTTCTCTGTCTTCACTCGCCCTGGTCTTCTCCCCAGTTGCCTCCCTTGTATGTTCATGTAGCATCTGCGTTTTCCCTTCCCCCTTGGGAGGTTCCAGCAGTTTGTGTCTGTTCTTCCCTGCTGCTGTGTACCAAAGCTCTCCTACCTACAGCTGCTGCTCGCTCTTGTTTTTTCTTGATCACTTCCGGTCGTATGTTCATGCCATCGCTGTTTATACAAATGGTTCTAAATCTTCTGACTGTGTTGGGCTCACGGCAGTGTTCCCTGACGATGTTATCCAAGGGTTATTTGTTAGATTCGGCTAGTATTTTTACCGCCGAGTTGTATGCCATCCTCATAGGACTTCTTCGGCGTTTGTGATAATTTCAGATTCCCTCAGCGCGTTACAGGCCATTAAACAAATTGATTCCCTTCATCCATTGGTTCTTCATATTCAACTTGGGTTGCGCCGTGTGGCTAACAAAAACGAAGACTTCGTTTTGTGTTGGGTCCTTGGACACGTTGATGTGCAGGGCAATGAACAGGCGGGTGCTACTGCGCGATCAGGTACATGATCTTCCGGTTTCATATCGAGGTATTCCATTCAGGGATTATTTTCCAGTCATCTCTGCTCGTCTTCGTGGCCGTTGGCAACAACAGTGGTCGGACATGCACCATAACAAATTGCAGTATATTAAACCACTTTTAGGTTTGTGGCCATCTTCTTACCAATGTCGCCATACTCGGGAGACTGCGCTCTCCCGTGTCTACTCGCCTTACCCATGGGTATCTTATGGAACGACACCCTGTTCCTCTCCTTAATTTGTCGGGTCCCTATTTCGGTTCTTCACTTTCTTGTGGATTGTCCGGTTTACCAGCGAGCTCACAGGAGTTATCTCCACTGACGCCGCTGCCGTACCGCTCTTACCGTATCTTCCCTTCTTGCAGACGGACCTGCCTTTGACTTACGATCACTTTTTGACTTTTTGTCAGCAACTGCTTTACTATACGAACGTTGACACATAGCCCTTTTCTCCCCTCACCTCTGATCCCCTCTCCACCTAGCTGTTTATACCCCTGGCACTATTTTCTGTCCTACAGTGCTGCATGACCTTTGTCGGTTTACCACTTTATTTGATTATTTGATTTGTGATGACTGTGTAGGCCTGCAGGCGGCTAGCGCAAGCAGCCTGGTTGATCAGGTGGTCAACAAAGACCTCCAGACTGATCACAGGTAAATCACTCCTTCTGGCTGAGCTAGACTGGTGTGTTGTCTCAGTTATCCGGTAAAGACCAGGATGTTGCTAACATTATCATTCAGTGTGAGCTGAGCCTCTCACTGACTACTGATGTGTTGCCTTGTGTCTTCGTCAACAGTAATAGGTAATGTAGATAAATAGCTCAGAGAACCGACAAGTTGATAACTTAGACACATGTTAGCACTTGGGTATCTTTATTGAGGAAACATTTCAACACACAGTGACTTCATCAGTCCTGTACAAAGAAGAACTGTAAAGATCAGAAAGAGTTTTTGAGGTAATCAGTCCCTCAGCCTGGAGTCGACTCCAGGAGGCTGAGGGACTGATTACCACAAACTCCTTATTTTCACCATTCTCTTTTGTATGAACTGATGAAGCCACTGTGTGGCGAAACGTTTCCATAATAAAGATACCTAAGTGCTAACATATGTCAAATTTATCAGTAACGGGTAATATACTTGACTGTTGACAGCGGTCGGGGGTGACCCTGACTGACCTGTCAGCGTTGAGTGACCTTGACATGTAGAAAGAGAAAGAGAAAGAATGAATAAGAGTTAGGGTGGGAAGAGGGAGAGTGTATAAGATAGTTGAGTTATTATGGGGTATAAGTGGGTTAATGTCATGACGTGTCCCACCTGAACACTGCCAAATGTTCCACTTGCACCTCACAGGATGGTACTGGTTTTGTACCCCCGTCTCCCCTCACTACCATTCCCGTTCCCCCACTCCCTTCTCCCCATCTTCCTCTTACTTCTTTTTTTTCGCCTCTCTCCCTTCTCTCCCTCACCTTTATTTTTTTTTTAACAGAGTTTTACAAGGCTAAGGATTTCCAACTTCATTTACTAGCTAAGAGCTGTTATCTATAACAGCTCATTTGAAAGCCTTGTTATTGTTATGAAACATACAAGTAGGGAACAGGATAAAGCTGGAGCCATCTGTGGGCCAGCAATTTCATTTGATCAGCTGACTTTATTTCGTTGATATCAGTATGCTGTGCGAACATGTTCCAGGCTTGAGTCATCCTGGGACTCGAGTCATCCTGGGACTCGAGTCATCCTGGGACTCGAGTCATCCTGGGACTCGAGTCCTTTTCATCCTCTTTTTTCATTTCTCTTCCCCTCAGCCCTCTCACTCTACCTCTGTCCGGAGAGGGGGTGGAGTGTTTTCTTTACTTGTTGTAGAAACACGTCCAATATGATGGATATATGACAAGAAAACCAATCCTGTGTGATGGACTATGACGAGGGAAACCCATCCTGTGTGATGGAATATGACAAGGGAAACCCATCCTGTGTGATGGACTATGACAGGAAACCCATCCCGCGTGACGGAATATAACAGGAAACCCATCCCGCGTGACGGAATATAACAGGAAACCCATCCCGCGTGACGGAATATAACAGGAAACCCATCCCGCGTGACGGAATATAACAGGAAACCCATCCCGCGTGACGGAATATAACAGGAAACCCATCCCGCGTGACGGAATATAACAGGAAACCCATCCCGCGTGACGGAATATAACAGGAAACCCATCCCGTGTGATGGAATATGACAAGGGAAACCCATCCTCTGTGATGGAATATGACAAGGGAAACCCATCCCGTGTGATGGAATATGACAAGGGAAACCCATCCTGTGTGATGGAATATGACAAGGGAAACCCATCCCGTGTGATGGAATATGACAAGGGAAACCCATCCTGTGTGATGGAATATGACAAGGGAAACCCATCCCGTGTGATGGACTATGACAGGAAACCCATCCCGCGTGACGGAATATAACAGGAAACCCATCCCGTGTGATGGAATATGACAAGGGAAACCCATCCCGTGTGATGGAATATGACAAGGGAAACCCATCCCGTGTGATGGAATATGACAGGAAACTCATCCCGTGTGACGGAATATAACAGGAAACCCATCCCGTGTGATGGAATATGACAAGGGAAACCCATCCCGTGTGATGGAATATGACAAGGGAAACCCATCCCGTGTGATGGAATATGACAAGGGAAACCCATCCCGTGTGACGGAATATAACAGGAAACCCATCCCGTGTGATGGAATATGACAAGGAAACCCATCCCGTGTGATGGAATATGACAAGGAAACCCATCCCGTGTGATGGAATATGACAAGGAAACCCATCCCGTGTGATGGAATATGACAAGGGAAACCCCCATCCTGTGTGATGGAATATGACAGGAAACCCATCCCGTGTGATGGAATATGACAAGGGAAACCCATCCCGTGTGATGGAGTATGACAGGGAAACGCCATCCTGTGTGATGGAGTATGACAGGGAAACATAGCTAGCTTTTGTTTCCTCTGTGTAACTGTCATATAGTTGATAGCATCACTTTGCTGATGTATCTAGTTTTCTTTAAGAAAACACATGTGTGGAGGCGCTCCGAGTTGCTCTCGATCCTCCGTAAATGATTGAGATTGACGGTGTGTGTGAGGCAGGTGGCGGGGGGAAGGGATGACCTGCGAGCAAGCACGACGGAGCAGCAAGCAACCTGGGATAGATTTTGGACGGAGCAGCAAGCAAGCTGGGATAGATTTTGGACGGAGCAGCAAGCAAGCAGGTATAGATTGGAAGCAGTAACACAGATAATTTGAGAGCGAGCAAAGGATGTTTAGTAAATCACAAGCTCAAGCAGGGATAGAATTTTGAACTGGAAGAACAATAGGATAGATTTTCAGAAAACCTAGGGAAAGTTTTGAAGAAGCATGCATAAATTCTCACAGCTAAAAAGTGAATATATATTTACAAAGTCTGTAAAAGACGATAGTGCGGAGAAACTAAGCAGGATAAATTATAGTAAGAGAGGAGCAGCAGATAGATTTGGACGGAGAAAGAAGAGAAGATTTTTATTGAACAAGCACTGCTATTTAATGACTGATGTCACACAACAGGAACGGACAAGATAATATTTCAGCCCAAGGACAACCCGAGATAAAACAAAAACTTTATTATTCACTTACAGACGAAGAGACATCAGCTGAAAAAGTCAGGAATTATCAGAAATACCTAAAATATTTTCACCTGGCAAATACAATTCAAGAGCATCTTGAAAAGGAATTGGATCATTAATCACAAGTCATTTATACATAACAATGAAAATGAGAAAATCCTAAAAGATCATAAGATCATTGTCAGAGCAGGACAATATTATGCAGAGGGAAAATGATTTTTTTGTAAGCTTCTGAATGACACGCACATATATATAGCCAAGACAAGCCTTGAATAAAAAAAAAAATATATCTTTCACACAAGGAGGCAGTGTAACAAGTGTGCAGGATATCACAAACATCTAAAACACTGGGCCAAAACAATTCAGACAACTTGAGAATTGATCATTAATCACAGATTTTATACACAACAATGAAAAATGAGTAAAATTCTAAAAGATCCATAAGAGTCATTGGTCAGCAGCTCACTAATTAAATGCAGGGTGGAAAATGCAAATTTTTTGTAACTTCTGAACACCGCATATATTATATAACTAAGCACAAACCATTGGAATTGAAAATAGAAAAAAGAAATACTCATTCACAAAGGAGGCAGTAGAACTCCATATTACAAACTATTAAACAGCTGAGCCCAAACCAGCATGAATTTAGACCGGGAAGATAATATTTGTCCCAATTACTAAACCCCATTATAATAGTATTACGGAGGTGTTGGAAGGAAGACAAAGCTCAGATGTTATACACGGATTTTACAGACTTAAATAATTCGATCATGGAGTGATTGCACATAAAATGAGTGTGATAGGCATAACAAGGAAAGTTGGCAAATAGATGTTCAACTTTCTGACAAATAGAACACAAGTAGTAGTAAAGCAAAATTTAGTATTAGGAAAGTAAAACGCTGAGTACCCCAAAGTCGTGGTCTTGGCGCCCTCACCGTATCTTATCCTCATAGCGAACAAAGAAAAAAAAATTCTCGCCACGGTTTCGTATCATTTGCGAATACCAAAATAATCCTGAAAATCACCTTGATACAAGAAACTGAAAAATTTGCAGAAGAACAACAGGGCGTACACTGGTGGCAAGTTCCAACTACTTAAATATGGGAAGAATGAATTCTGAAAAGGACACTGTACGAAATGCAAGATCAAATAGAATGAATAGAACAGGTGAAAGATGGTGTAATAGTATCAGGTGACCTATCTTTTAAAGAATACAATAAGGCAAATGCCACAACAACCAAGAAAATGTAGTGGATAATGAGAACCTTAAAAAAAGGGAAATAATGTCCTTGGTGACACTATTCAAATTGCTTGTGTTCTCTTACTTGCAAGACTGTTCGGTGTTGATGGCTCCTTTCAGAGCAGTAGAGATATCAGATCTAGAACAGATACAGATCATTTATAGCCCAGAAGATATCAAAAACACTGCCGGAACAAGTGTAGAAGTCTTCAAGATGGCCAGTGGGCCGTCAACAGCAACAGCCGGGTTGACCAGGCAAACACCAAACAAACCTGACCAGGCTGTGCGAATTGGAAAACGTTTGAAACTCATCAAAGAAGGGACCACATACTAGCAGGTGGTAACAGGTTTGAATGAAGGGACTTCACATAAGTGAAGACAAGTTTGGATGAAGGGACTACACACCAGTGAAGACAAGTTTGGACAGTCAAAGAGTGACTCCAGATTTTTTAAGTGTTGTTGGTGTTATTTCTATGATTGTGTCAGAGAGGGTGGTGGTCACACCAAGGTTATTGGCTAACCTTCCTTCTGTGACATGCACTATTCTTCGCCATTGTTTACCTTCAGTATTTGTCAGATATCCTCAAATATGTGCGTCCACCTTAAGCTACGTCGTGATGTATGCACAAGTTTTGTCTGTTTGATAGTTGGTTACAGATACCTCCTCTGCTCGTCCTGTTAGTGTGTGTACTCACCTAATTGTGGTTGCAGGGGTCGAGACTCAGCTCCTGGCCCCGCCTCTTCACTGGTCGCTACTAGGTCCTCTCTCTGCTTTTTGAGCTTTGTCAAACCTCGTCTTAATGCTATGTATGGTTCCTGCCTCCACTACGTCACTTGCTAGGCTATTCCACTTCCTGACGACTCTATGACTGAAGAAATACTTCCTAACATCCCTGTGACTAGTCTGAGTCTTAAGTTTCTGTCCCCTCTCTGGAACATCCTGTCTCTGTCCACCTTATCTCTTCCCTGCAGTATCTTGTATGTCGTTAACATGTCTCCCCTGACCCTTCTGTCCTCCAGTGTCGTCAGTCCGATTTCCCTCAACCTGTATGTGTGTGTGTGTGTGTGTGTGTGTGTGTGTGTGTGTGTGTGTGTGTGCTTGCTTGCTTGCTTGCCTTGCGTGCCTGCCTGCCTGCCAGCATAAGTTGAATTAAGAACAAACTCCTAGCTGTCTTCAAGATGGAATATAATAAGTTCCTAAAGCAAGTTTTTGATAAGTCTGGCTCTAGTGCTTACGCTGGTCTGCGTGCTGCTAGCAGGTAACAGCCTTATTCATCAGGTTATCAACCAGGAGGCTAGTCGGGGCCTGGCCGCGGGAGCGGTGACTCACGGAATCGTTTACAGGTAACCTACTTGGAGCCTCCCAGGAAGGTATTCCGGGGGTCACCGCCCCCGCAGCCGAGTCCTTGACCTGGCCTCCCGGTGAATCAGGGCCTGATCAACCAGGCTGTTAATGCTGGCCGCACGTAGTCCAACGTATGAATCACAGCCCGGCTCATCGGGTAGTGACGTTAGGTATCTGTCCAGCTCGTTATTGAAGACAACCAGGTTTATATTGTTAATTCCCCTTACGCCTAGTGGGAGGCTGTTAAACAGTCTTGGGCCCCGGATACTTACTGTGTTTTTCTACTGGTATCTCTGGAGAAATCAATTCAGCTGTATTTCTCCGGCCCCTTCAAGACAGGTGCGTACCTTCATGAAGGTGAAGGGCTCTTGATCCAACGGCCTAAAACGTTTTGGAGTCCTAAAAATATTGTACCTCCGGCAGCACAAACGTGTATTGGTTATTGGAGCCTTTTGTGTGGTGGTACAGTGAGAGCCAAAAACCAAAAAGGTGGCGGGCCCCAAAGGTGAAGGTCACTAAACTGTGTCGCCCCAGCAACAAAAACTCGGGTGCCCCCCTTACACACCGGAAAAACTATTCTGACTATATAATGGTATACAATTGGGGAGTATGTAAGGCCTTGTCAAAAGGGAAACCCTGTGACGGAAATGGACCTGTGTACCGTGACGACAATGACCTTGTACCTGTGAGACAATGTGCCCTGTGAAACCTGTCACGACAATGGACCTGTTCCCTGTGACAGTGTGCCGTGTACATGTGACGACAGTGTGACCGTGTACATGTGCGGCAGTGAACCCCGTGACCTTTGCGACGGTGTGACCGTGTCCTTGACGAGGGTGTGACCTGTGTGCCTGTGACGACGGGAAACCGGGTGTCCCGTGAGACAGAGGAGTGTGCATGTGACGAAGTGGGACCTGTGTCCCCTGTGCGACGGTGTGACCTGTTTTTACCGTACAAAGTGGGACCGTGCCTGTGACGACAGTGGGACCTTTGTACCTGTGACACAGAGGGACCTGTGTACCTTGACGACAGTGTGACCTGTGATACAGGGGACCGTGAGACAGTGTCCCTGATACCGGACGACAGGGGACCTATGTCCCTGTGACGATAGTGAAACCCTTTCGTACCTGGACAGAGGGGGCCGGGTTACCTGTGACGACAGGTGCCCGGTTACCTGTGGCGACGAGGGACCTGTGTACCTGTGCGACAGTGTGACATGGCCCCTGGACGACAGATGGCCTGTGTACCTGTAAAAACATTGTGCCAGTGTACCTGTGACAATTTTGTGACCAGTGTCCCGTGGGACAGGGGGACCTTGTACCTGGACACGTGGACCTGTAAAACCTGTGACATCTGTCCTTGACGAAGTGTGCCTATGTACCTGTGACAACAGTGTGACCTTGTACGAGTGACGTAGAGGGACCTGTGACGACAGGGAACCGTGTCCCTGTGACGAAAAAAGAACCGTGTCCCTGTGATACAGAGGGCATGTTACTTGTGACGAAAAGGGGACCTATGTACCTGACGACAGTGTACATGTGCCCCAGTGACAAAAAGGGGGACATGTGTACCGGGACGACAGAGGAACTTGGTACCTGTGACGACAGGGGAAAACTTGGTACTTGTGACCAGAAAAACCTATGTACCTGTGACGAAGAGGCCCCTGTGCCCTGTGACGACAGAGGGCCCCTGTGTACCTGTGACGACGTGTTACCTGTGTGACAGTGTGACCTGTTACCTGTGATACAGTGTGACATGTGTCCTTTTGACGACAGGTGACCTGTGTACCATGACGATGAGGGACCGTGACGACGAGGAACCTGTGTACCTATGACGACAAAGGAACCTGTGTACCTTGACGACAGAGGGCCTTGTATTTGTGCGATAGGGCCCTGTGTACCTGTGACACGAGGGACCTGTGTCCAGTACTAAGGACAGGGTTTACCGTGATACAATTACCGTGTACCTTTGGACACAGTGTGCCTGTGACCTTTGACGACAGTGTGACCTGTGTACCATGTGATAGTGGAACCGTACCCGTGACGAAAAAGGGAACCTGTTCCTGTGACCACAGAGGGACCTGTGTATTTGGACGACAGAGGGCCGGGTTTTACCTGTACGACGTGGACCTGTGTCCTGGAGACAGGGCCCTGTTTCTGACGACGTGTGCAACCGTGCTGTAAAAAAAAAAGGGGGGGTTTCCTCGTAGCTAAACGTGGCACACCACACTGCATACGGAGGGATTAATGCATGCAGGAAGGTTCGGGGTGTACAGAGGGACACAGTGGGGGTACAGGGGGAAAAAACTGTGGGTACAAAGGGGGACACACGTGGGTAAAAAGGGGGACCATGTGGGTAAAAACAGAGGGATACCCCCGGGTCAAAGAGGGGTCACGGGGTACAACAAAGAGAGACGCTGTGGGTACAGAAAGGGGGAAACACTGGGGGTACAAAAAGGGGGAACTGTTCTAGAGTGGATAATGATGAACACATGGGTACAAGTGAGATGTTGGGAAGGGGTTTTCAGCAAGCTTGAACAAGCCCCATGTAAACATTGAAGGAGGGGCAGGGATACAGTGAAGGTGGGCAGGGATACAGTGAAGGAAGGGGGTGAAACGGAAGGAAGGGCAGGGATCAGTAAAGGAGGGGCGGGGTACCTGGTTTTACCTGAGAGATTTTCCGGGGGGTAAACCCCCCCGCGGCCCGGCTGAGCCAGGCCTCCTGGTGGTCAAGCCTGATAAACCCGGGTGTTGTGGGGCGCACGAAAACCCAACAAACGAGCCACACCCGGCTGATCCGGAACTGATTTTAGGTGTTGCCCCATGCCAGCTTGAAGACTGCCAGGGGTCTGTTGGTAATCCCCCTTATGTGGGGGGGGCAGTTGAACAGTTCGGGCCCCTCCCCTTTTGTATGGTCTCTTAAGGGCTAGTGACCCCCCTGCTTTTCTTTGGGGGGGATGTGATGTCTCCCAAAAGTCTTTTGTTTCGTAGGGGGTGATTTTCGTGTGAAATTGGGTACTACCCCTCTGGGATTTTCCGGGTTAATAATCTGTACTCCCCCCCTCGTTCCAGGGAATAAGGTTTAGGAACCTTCAAGCGCTCCCAATAATTGAGGTGTTTTTATCTCCGTTATGCGCGCCGTGAAAGTTTTCTGTACATTTTCTAGGTCGGCAATTTCACCCCCCAAAGGTGTGTTTTGTGCAGCAATATTCCGCCTAGATAGAACAAGTGCCTGAAGAGTGTCTCTGGGCTTGGCCCCCTAGTTTTGAAGGTTCCATTATCCCCCCTGTCATTTTTCTAGCAGATGCGATTTTACAATGTTTGGTCCCCGAAGGTAGATCCTCCCACAGTGAAGGGAAAGGGGAGGGATACAGTGAAGGGAAGGGCAGGGAACAGTGAATGATGGGGAGGGATACATGAAGGAAGGGAGTGATAAGTGAAGGGAAGGGGGGTGTACGTGAAGGAAGGCAGGGATACAGTGAAGGATGGGAGGATACAGTGAAGGATGGGCAGGGATCGTGAAGGGGGGAGGGATACGTGAAACATGGGGGGGGTACAGTAAGGAAGGGGGGATACATGAAGGATGGGGAGGGATACAGTGAAGGGGGCAGGGGTCATGAAGGGTGGGGAGGGATACAGGAAGGATGGGCAGGGTACATGAAGGATGGGCAGGGGTCAGTGAAGGAAGGGGGTGATACAGGAAGGATGGGCAGGGATACAGGAAAAGGGTGGGGAGGATCAGTGAAGGATGGGAGGGATACAGTGAAGGTGGGCGGGATCAGTGAAGGGGGGGAGTGATACAGTGAAGATGGGAGGTTACAGTGAAGGATGGGCAGGGGTACAGTGAAGGATGGCAGGAAAAAGTGGGAAGGTGGGCAGGGAAAAAGTGAAGGGGGGGCAGGGAGACAGTGAATGAGGGCAGGGGGGACATGAAGGATGGGGAGGATACGTGAAGGATGGGGGAGGGTACAGTAAGGATGGGAGGGGTCGTGAAGGATGGCATTTTCAGTGAAGGATGGGGAGTGATCAGTGAAGGATGGACTTTTCAGTGAAGGATGGGCAGTGATACAGTGAAGGATGGGGAGGGGGGACAGTGAAGGATGGACGTTATACAGTGAAGGTGGGGAGTGATACAGTGAAGGATGGACATTATACAGTGAAATGGGCGGAAAAGTGAAGGTGGACGTTATACAGTGAAGGATGGGCAGTGATACAGTGAAGGAAGGGGATGATACAGTGAAAGGTGGGCAGGGGAAGTGAAGGATGGACATTATACGTGAAGGATGGGGAGTGATACAGTGAAAGGGTGGGCAGGGATACAGTGAGGGTGGGAGGGGTACAGTGAGGAGGGCGGGGGACAGTGAATGATGGGCAGGGGTACATGAAGGATGGGGTGATACAGTGAAGGATGGGCGGATACAGTGGGAAGGGGAGTGATACAGTGAAGGAAGGGGAGTGATACAGTGAAGGATGGGAGGGATACAGTGAAGGATGGGCAGGGAGACATGAAGATGGGGAGGGGGACAGTGAAAGGTGGGCAGGGGAAAATGAAGGTGGAGGGATACAGTGAAGGAAGGGGGGTGTAAGTGAAGGTGGGCAGGGAACAGTAAGGATGGCAGGGGTACAGTGAAGGGGGTGGGCAGGGATACAGTGAATGATGGGCAGGGGTCGTGAAGGATGGGGAGTTTATCATGAAAGGATGGGGAGGGATACAGTGAAGGATGGGGAGGGAACAGTGAAGAGGGCAGGGTCAGGAAGGATGGGGGGTGATCAGTTAAGGAGGGGAGGGGACAGTGAAGGAGGGGAGGGATACATAAGGATGGGGAGGGGGCAGTGAAGGTGGGCAGTTATACAGTGAAGGATGGGCGGGGGACAGTGAAAGATGGGCAGGGAACAGTGAAGGATGGGGAGGGGGACAGTGAAGGATGGGGAGGAGACAGTGAATGATGGGCGGGATACTGAAGGATGGGGGGTGATACAGTGAAGGATGGGCAGGGAACGTGAAGGAAAGGGGGTGTACAGTGAACGAAAGGGGAGGGGTACAGTGAAAAGGGTGGGCACTGTACAGTGAAGGATGGGGAGGATAAGTGAAGGAAGGGGGTTACGTGAAGGAAAGGGTGGGGTACAGTGAAGGAAGGGTGGGGTACGTGAAGGAGGGCGTGTACAGTGAAGGTGGGCAGGGGTACAGTGAAGGAGGGCAGGGATACATGAAAGGGTGGGCGGGATACAGGAAGGTGGGGAGTGTACAGTGAAGGGTGGGCAGGGATACAGTGAAGGATGGGCAGGAAACAGTAAGGTGGGCATGATACAGTGAAGGGGGCAGGGGTACAGTGAAGGGAAAGGGGAGTTACAGTGAAGGAAGGGCTGGGGTACAGTGAAGGAAGGGTGGGATACATGAAGGATGGGCAGTGATACAGTGAAGGGGTGGGCAGGATACAGTGAAGGATGGGAGGGGAAAAGTGAAGGAGGGCAGGGATACAGTGAAAGGAAGGGGATGAACAGGAAGGATGGGCAGGGTACAGTGAAGGATGGGCAGGGATACAGTGAAGGATGGGGAGGGTACAGTGAAGGTGGGCAGTGATACAGTGAAGGGTGGGCAGGGATACGTAAGGGAAGGGGGTTACAGGAAGGAAGGGCTGGGGGACAGTGAAGGAAGGGCTGGGGTACAGTGAAAGGATGGGCGGGAACAGTGAAGGAAAGGCATGATACGTGAAGAAAGGGTGGGTACAGTGAAGGAAGGGCGGGATACGTGAAGGAAAGGGCTGGGATACTGAAGGGAAAGGGTGGGATGCAGTGAAGGATGGGGAGGAAAAAGTGAAGGGCAGTGTACAGTAAGGAAGGGGGGTGATCAGTGAAGGAGGACAGTGATACGTGAAGGGAAGGCGGGATACAGTGAAGGTGGGCGGGTACAGTGAAGGGAAAGGGGAGTGATACGGGAAGGTGGGCAGGGTACAGGAAGGAAAGGGCATGATACAGTGAAAGAAGGGCTGGGGGACAGGAAGGAAGGGCTGGGATAAGTGAAGGAAGCGCAGGATAAGTGAAGGAAGGGCATAATACATGGGGGTGGACTGATACGTGAAGGAGGGCGGGATACAGTGACGGAGGGCAGGGATACAGTGGGATGGGCAGGGATACGGAAGGAAGGGCAGTTAGTGAAGGTGGGGAGGGATAATGACGGGTGGGCGGGAAAAGTGGGATGGGCGGGATACAGTGAAGGATGGGCGGATACTGAAGGATTGGCAGGGATACAGTGAAGGATGGGGGGTGATACAGTGAAGGAAGGGCAGGATCAGTGAAGGAAGGGCAGTGATGGAAGGAAAAGGGGAGTGATGCTGAAGGATGGACAGGGATAAGTGAAGGGTTGGGAGGGATACAGTGAAAGATGGGGAGTGATCAGTGAAGGAAAGGGGGTGAAACAGTGAAGGTGGGGGTGATATTGAAGGGTGGGGGAGGATACAGTGAAGGATGGGCAGGGGTACATAAGGGTTTGGGAGGGGTACGTGAAAATGGGGAGGGGTAGTGAAGGAAGGGCGTGATACAGTGAAGGGAAAGGGGAGGGATATGAAAGAAAGGGGAGTGATACATGAAGAAAGGGCAGGGATAGGAAAAGGGAAGGGCATGATACAGTGAAGGAAGGGCTGGGGTATATGAAAGGGGGGCAAGGGTAGTGAAGGAAGGGCAGGGATACAGGGAAAGGGAAAGGGCAGTGTACAGGAAGGGGGGCGGGATACTGAAGGGGAAGGGGGGGATACGGAAGGATGGGCAAAGGGTACAGGAAGGATGGGAGGAAAACAGTAAGGGAAGGGCGGGTATGAAGGAAGGGGGAGTGATAAGTAAGGGAAAGGGCAGGGGTATATGAAAAAAAAGGGGAAAAGGGTACAGTGAAGAAGCGAGGATAGTGGTTTAGGGAAGGCCCATGGAAAGCTGCAAGTAAATCTGCATCAGTGGTGGGACGTTTCACTTTAATCTGGATGTCCAGCGGCTGACAAAGATGGGGGGTTTTTTTAACCCCTCCTTCCTCCACTTTCGTCCCCAAACTCCTTCAACCCCCCTTTACACACCAAATAAAAAAAAGTTTCTTCGGCGTAGGGTAATAAAGGAAGAGAGGAGTTGAGAAGATGTGCAGACCACTAGCAGCACCTTAATCGCTCTTTTTAGCAAGCCCCAGTACAGTGCAAATGGCCCTCTCATGGAAAGAGGCAAAAGTTCCCCGTTCACAAAAAGAAGACAAGGGAGAATCAGCAACTCAGCCAGTTCCTCCCGTCAATCAAGGTAAGACCTTGAACAAAATCTCAAAACAAATGCAGTTTTTTTAACTACCACTCATACTTTGTGATCGCAATATGGTTAGGAAAGGTTACTCTGTGTGATCTTTTGTTTAAACCTCCCACTAGTGGGGACCATACTGGATGAAACCAAAGTCAGCTGGTGGTACATGGACATTCCCCGGCGCTTCGACCGGGTGTGGGAAAACCAGGGCCCCTTAGCAAAATTCAACACTGGGAAAAGCAGGCTTCGCTATGTTCCTCATGATTACCCTTTATGGAGATCCTAAGTGTGTCCTCAATGGGAAAAGAATCAGCAAGGAAACCTATTGGGGCAAGCGTTCCCCCAAGGGAAAGTGTGCTGGGTCCACTTTTTAAGGAAGGCCCTATTTTAACGCCCTTTTCTTCATCTCATCCCAGAATCACATGAAATATGCAGAAAACTGAAACCGCCCTTCATTTATCCAAGAGAAAAATTGCCAGCTGCTCAAAAGCTACATCAATCACCAGCTGAGAGCTAATCAGCGGGGGGAAAATAGATGGAAAGTAACTTTTTGAAAAACCTGAAAAAAACGAAAAGTTTGATCGTCTCTAGGCACCATGATGGTAAGCTGGTGCAGTAAGAAAGGGAAAAATTTGGGACGTTTTGGGCACCTGGAGAAGAATTTGGGGAATCCCGGGGGGGGAAATTTTTTTTGACCCAAACAAACCCAAAATGAAAAAACCATGTTTGTAAATCTTGCAAACAAGGCACCAGGAAGTTTTACAGCATTTTTCGCCGAATCTCCCCACTGCTTGACAGTAGGGGTTGAAAGATCCTGACGGGGCACAAGTAGTCACAACCTTGAGTATTTTCCACTTTCGGGTTTTGCCTCCCCCCCTCTAAACTGCGATTTGCTTGACAAGTAGAGAAAAGCAAGACTTTCAAAACTTTTTCCCCTTTGGACCCATTTTGGGGATAGATTTTGTTTTTTCACAGAGCCCTTCAACAAAAGGGGGGGATGGGGTGGCCTTATTTTTTTATGTAAAAAGGGCCAATATTGAAAAAAATCCCAAACATTTGGGGATCCCTTCGAGGACAGCGTGAAACAAGTTTTTATGCCAAAAAGACGGGGCAGAAAGCAGAAACTTCCACTCTGGCTGTCCCCCTTCTTCCAGAAAAATTCACTCCATCTGAGATCTTACAAAAACCCAGGTTTACCCCGAGTAGGGGAAACACATTCGAAACAGCATAATGAGGAAAAAGAGATAACGTCAGTTGATAAAAATGAAAGGGCCCCCCCCCGCCCCAAAATGGCTCCAATTTCCCACCTTTCCCACTTGTAGTCTCAAAAACAATAAAAATGTTTTAAATGAGCTTTTGGGGTAACACCTTAGCTTTTTAAATAAAGTTGGGAACCTTAACCTTTAAATAGCTGTCAAAAAAGGGCTAGGGCCCCTTTAACCTTGTAAAAAACCCGGAAAAAAAAAAAAAAAAAAAAAAAAAAAAAAAAAAAAAAAAAGAGAGAGAGAGAGAGAAAAGAGAGAGAGAGGGGAGAGAGAGAGAGAGATAAAAAGAGAGAGAGAGAGAGAAAGAGGAGAGAGAGAGGGGAAGAGAGAGAGGTAAAAAAAAAAAAAAAAATATAGGGGGACTGTAAAAGGGAAAAAGAACTTACCTGCCCAAAAGAGCTTCAGAGATAAAACACAGGAATACACAAGGTGGGAAAAGGGATGAAACTGGAGCCGCAAAATACTGTGTGTATAACTTATCACAAAACAAAACAAAACACGCCAGATGATACATTTTTGCTTTATTCAATTTAAAAACCCAAACCCTCAGGGATAAAAAAAACTATTTTTAAGTCTCATAATTTCGGAAAAAGGGCGGGAATGCCCTTTCAGAACAAAAAAAAAAAAAAAAAAAAAAAAATTTTAAATTCAAATTTTTAAAATTTTTTTATTTATGTTCCATAAAGGGGAAAGCTGTGAGGTACGATGCTGTTTTAAACACGGGTAATTTACAACCCCGTTAAAAACTTTTATCCAAAACCCAGCTCATTTTCCACTAACTTAAACTAAATTTTAAAAAGCCCCTTTTTCAGTCACTTAAAAGCTCAAACTTCATTTCATTTTCAAAGGTGTATTTTTAAACTGGGGTTTACAATCCCCACCTCCCCCCCACAAAGTTTTCACAAAAAAAGTCGGCAAACCACCTGGTACTTTTTTAAACGCTGGGAAAAATGGGGGCAGCGGGAATTTAAGGAAACTTCCCAACACATCTCAAATGGGCCCAAAGGGTTAAAAATTTTCAGATTTTTCGGGTTGAGCCTAGGGATCTGCCACGGACCCCCAAGGAATTTTAATAGGGGCCCACTTGTTTGTTTACCAGAGCTGCTAAAATAAGAGGCAGTGAAAGAAAGATAATTTTGGTAAAAACCCTAAGGCAAATTTTTTGGGCCAGCGGGCTCGCCCCGCTTCCCTGAAGAAGGGTTTTTTTTAAATTTAAAAAAATTTATTATTAGGGTGGCCCCACCCTCCCCGGAGTGTCCCATTCTTTAAAATATTTTTGCTTACTCCCGGGAAAATTTCAAGGGGCTTCCCACCAGACCTCCTGTCCCAAAAAATACTTCACATTAATGGCCATTAAGGAGAATATACCCAAAAAGGGGTTTCGGGGAAAAAACACAGTTCTTTTCCCGGGCGTGAGAGCTCCCATGGGGGAATTTTTTCCTGTTGGCTGCCCCCAAATTTCTCTCCGGCCACACCTGGGAACCTGAAAACCCTTCTGCTTTGGGCGTTCCCCCTTCCCGCCTTGCCGTTCTTGTCCTGGGGCTGAACACAGGGTATCTGCGGCAGTAAAATGGGGCCGGGACCGATTCGGTTACCATTTCCCTTTTTTATGCCATAGTTTTCCGGGGAAAAAATTTGGGCAAGGCATGAAAAAGGTTAATAACGGGAAAGGACCCTTTTTCCAACACCGGGATACCCCGGCAAAAAGGGGAACCCAAAACCCCAAACATGTATGCCAAAGGCACCCCAGAAGGGGGTCCAGTAGAATTACCCTCAAGCCGGGACGGTGAGGAACTACACATGTGCATCCAAAATTCCCTGATATCTATTTTCCCATAAAGCAGAGAGGAAGGGGGGGTATTTTCCCAAAGTTTTCCCAAACTAGAAAATATGGTGATTTTTCCCCATCGTTATTTTCTTGTTTCCATAGGCCAGAGACCCTAAACCCAAAGGAAAAAAAAGCGCATGCAATTTCCCCCTCAATAGATAAGAAAAAACTCATTAATGAAAAAAAAAGAATCCCAGGGAAACAATTTTCTGTTCCAGCGATTTCATCCCTGTAGTTAAAGGGGGTTATTTGCCTGTTTATCCGGGGTTTAACGCACCCCAGTTTTCTGAGGACTTGCATGAGATTTTTGCAATGAAATTTTTTTTCAGATTCGGAGCACTATGCCCCCTTGTAAGGGTACCCTTAAACCTCATGTATAAAAAAAAAAAGGCCCACAAAAAAGGGGAGTGGAACAAAAATTTTTCCATCTTTGTACCAACAAGGGTTTTTAAAAGCTTTTTGAAACCCAAATTATTTAAAAATATATCTTTTTGGTTAATTTATAAATGAGAGGTGGTGGGGGAAGTGCAGTGTTCAAACTGCTTAGGAAAAAAATCCAAATATTTTCCTCGACCCCAAATTTAACAACTTTTTCCCGTGGCTGTGGGCCCCCCACAATTTGGACTGGAGGTGGACCCCTTTGTGTGTTTTGTGTGGTGTGTGTGGTGTGTGTGTGTGTGTGGTGTGTTTTTTGGGTGTTGGGGTGTGTGTGTGTGTGTGGGGTGGTGTTTATAAGGTTGAAAATTTAAGGGGTTAGCCCCCCACAGGGGTTGCTCACGTGTTTTTTCCCTTGGTTACAATTCAAGCACGGGAAAAAAGGTTTTTTCCAGTTATTTTTTTAACGACTCATTTTGTGTACCCGCCCCGAGTACCCCAATGACCCTTTTCCTCGGAGGGGCTTTTCTAAATGGTAAATAGTGTTTCTGTTTACCTCTTTTTCCCCGGGGAGAAATTTGCCTGTGGTAAATGCTCTAGTCCTCCCTTTTTGTTCCCGCGTCGGTTTACTAGTTTATGGTCGCCTTCATCGCTTGTTTCATACTTCCGCTCCCCATTGTGGTAGAAAAATCTTCGTAAAATCACATGTTTTTTGTGCATTAAACGTAGTTGGCTTAGGCAGTTGATCTTAAAAGGGGTTTTTGGGTATTTCCCCTGCCCTCAAATGATTTTTCCCCTTACCCTATCTTGAGTCTTTTTACGGTGTTCCCCTTTCCCCCCACCTCTTTATTTAATTTTTTTTTTCTTTTTTGCACTAAAAAATTAAAAAAAGTATTTTCCCATCGTCCTGGGGTTTCCTTTTCGCCTTAGCAGCCCCGGGCTACCCTCCTCGCTCATCAAACACCCTTGGGCCCTTTTCCACTCTCTCCCATTTTTTTTTAAATTTTTTATTCATTTTCTTGCCTTCTAAATTCTTTTTGAAACGGGGCTGCTAGGGGCCAGTTCTTCAAGTCCCCTCCCGTAATTAATCCCTCCCATTTTTTTGGCTTTAGCTTGTTGTAAACACTGGGATCTCTCGGTTTTTTTTCTTAAACATCCCTTTTTCGGGGCGGACTCCAATGGCCGCGGGCATAAAAAATTTGAACTAAATGATTGTCTGTTAAAAATCCCAAGAGCATTTTTGTGGGTTTAAATTTTTTCTATGGCGGTTTGAATTAAGGGTTTCCTAACAAGCAGTTTGGTAGGTTATTTTTAAATATGGGGGTTCCCTTTCGCCCCCTTTTTTTTTTAAGCTCTGCTCTTTTTTTTCATTTTCCAGCTATTTACCCGCATTTTTAAATTGGGGTTGGAATTTTTTTTAATAGTTTTTTGGGCCTGCCCCGAGCCCCAGCAGCGTGACTAAACCCAACCATAAGTAAAAAAGGCCTTTGCTTAGACCGGGTCGCGGGGAAAAGGACCCAAAAAATTAAAAAGGGGAAATAAAGCCCTTTGGACAAGGGATTTTTTTTTAACAAAAACTTTTTTCGCCTAAGACGGGGCTTTATCAAGCATGGGGGATAAAGCACAGCTTTTGGGCAAAACGTTTCAAAATTAAAAGGGGATCCCCTGCAAATCCGTGCCCTTTTTTTCCTATTTTGCCGATTCTGCCCCAAATTTCCTTTCAAGAATGAAAGGAAAAAACCACGATTCCCAGGCTGTTCTATTACCCTAAAAAGCATTTTCCCGTTATCTCAGGTAAACTCTTTTTAGATATACACATCAACAAGTTATCCCTTTTAGCATATTTTTGTCAAACTCTCATTAGTTTTTACAGCATCAGAAATCACTCTTACTTTAGATCATTTTTCCCGGGAGGCTTAATATACTCGTTTACAAAAATGTCTGACTGCAGCTCGTCCTCTTAAAACCCCAGACAACATGACACTGTTGAAAAAACGTTAAATGAGGGGGTTTTTATAGAAACCCCTTTCACATTTTAAAAAAAGACATAGTTTCATTAAGCAGCGCCATTTTCTGGGTTGTTTTCGTTCTCGGGACCGACTAAATTATCGCCCTTTATCTTTTTTTTTAAGTTTTTTTTTTTTTTTTTTGGGCCTGACTTAAAAACCAACTTACTTAACCTGAAACCCAAAGAGAAAGTCCCCCTAAATTAGAAATGGGGGGGGCAAAAACCCCAGTAAAAGTTGACCGGTTATTTTAAGGGGGCGGGGTTTCTGACCCTATGCTGTAGTGGGCCTTATTCTTGTTAAATTTTTTTTTCTCGCTCTCTCTCCCCCCCCTTTTTCCCCCCCTCCCCCCCCCTTTCTTGCCCCCAAATTTCCCTGCCCCGAAGGTTGTGGGGTTCCATATCCTTGGGTGTCCTTAAAATCCTCCCTTTTTTTTTGGGATTTCCCTGTTTCGCATTCCATAAAACCCCCCCTTTTCCCTTTTGCTTTTCCCTATTCCATTGATTTTTTTTCCACTTCCCCTTTTGGGATTGTTTTTCGAAAAAATTTTTGCTTTGCCAAGGGTCAAAAGCGGGAAACCTGGCCATTGTTTTTAAAAAAAGTGTTCTTGGTGGAAAATAAAGCCGGGTTTTCCCCTCACCTGCTGTGTTGTCCCGTCTCCCTGTGCTAGGATAACACCCATCCCAAAAATACTAGTAATTTCTCGTACTCTGAGACTTTTTCCCGCAATTTTTAAAAGCGCAAAAAATCCCAGAAGAGGGAAAAACGACTACGAACCCTGCTCTCCAGGCATAATCGTTTTGGGGTTTTTTCGGGTTTCTTTGTTGGGAAAAAGAGCCTTACAGAAAAACTACTACTACCAATTTATTAACACAACAGGTAGAAACCCCGGGTCCCTTTACCTGTTACTTCAAATGTTTTTTGAGTCCTCTCATTCCTTGATTTTTTTTTCTAGGAGGTTTTTCCCTTTTTTCTAAAAATGTCCCTTTTTTCTAGGAGTGCCCTTTTTGGGTAGGAGTAACATCTCCAGCTCTGTTTTTTTTATTCCATCTTCAAACACTTTGTAAACCCAAGCGATTTTGTACTGCATTTCCAAAAAATCTCTTAAAATCGGTTTTGTGAGACTGTGATTTTTTGTTTCTTATTCCATTTGCATTTTTTGTATAATTTACTTTTATTATTATTTTTTAAAACATTTTGCAAACTCGAATGGGTCTTCCGTTACCATATGTTTAAAACCTAGCTAGTAAAGTGTTTACTGGAAAAATTTTGTTGAAACCCTGAAAAGAAAATTCCTGTTGACACTGATTTTTGCTGGGGGTTAAAAACGGAATTGTTTAAATTTTTTCCTCAGCCTTTTATGAGGGGGATTTGAAGTCTGTTTTTTTTTCCCTTCTTATGGTTGTGGTGCCCCCACCACCAAAAAAAACAAGGTGGGGAGATTTTCGTAAAACTATTTAACGAAAACCCTTTCCCCAAGTGTCATATTGAAGCCTGTGGAGAAACTGGGTAAAACCAAGGGGGTCTGAGCTGCAAACCCCTTTCGGGGCCTTTAAGGGGCCCCACCACGTGAGGCTCTTGGGTTTAAACCTTTGAGTTAAAACCCAAATGTTGTGGGTCACCCCTCATGAATAAAATTCTGCTAGAAAATTTGCAGGCCGACTGCAAAGTCCCTATCCTGTATAAGAAAAAAACTTTCCCGCCCCTTTTAGTTAGGAAAAAATCTAGTACCTTTGGAAATAGGTTTTCCGGAAAGGAAAAGTTTTAAAATGCAAAACCAGACCCCCCATTAAACCAAGGGAAAGTAGCGGTAATCTGATCTTCCCCTCAGTGATGCTGTTTGGGCCGGTTCCATCGCTCCTCCCACCTGTTTTTTGGCTTTGGGCCCGTAACTTCCTCCCGAAAGTGTTTCCGGGGCATTCCGTTTTGGGCCTTTTCCCAGTCTGGCACTCCGACAAACACTGTTTTCCTTTCGGGAAAAAAAATTGAGGGATAAACTTTTAGGGGATTGTTAATTAAAACAGAATCTTTATGTGAAGATTTGGGGGAAAAAGGCTATAATTATATCCAAGTTTGTACATACCCTGGTTTTGGGTGTTTTTTTAAACCCGGGGTTTTAAAGGGTCAAAAACAGAGGTTTATTTCCCCGGGAATTTTTAAATAATTGTCAAGCCCCAAAGATTTGTCTGTTTTTTTCAAGATGTGTACTGGGTTTAGACAAACGAAAAAAAGTGTCTGCTTACTTTTGATTACGAGGTTTTCGCCTTTTTTTCCATTAATCACGGCCCAGTACCAGAGCAGATAATTTTTTTTATTAACCCTTAAACCGCCAAACGTAGATCTACGTTTTTTCAAAAAAAGTATGTAAAAAAAGTAGATTTTTTTTTTTTTTAACATTTTAAAACGTCTAAAAAAACTTATTCAAATTTTTTTTTTTTTTTTTGAAAAATTTTAAAAAAAAAAAGTAAATCACTTTTGGAGCCCAAGTCATGTGAACCGGAAAATCGCTTTTGGGCATTTTTAAAAATTAATGGGGTTTAAAACCCTAGACTGTAATTTCTAGTAGTGCATAAAACCAATGAAGGGAAAACAACCCAGCTTTTTCATGGGAAAAGGGCTTCAACTTTTCCCAAAATCCCCCTTGAAGATACAAGTTTTATGTGTTTTTTTTATTATGGAAAGGGGGAAGGGGGAAAAAGGCTAAAAAGTCTTGAAAAAGAAAGGGCAAACCCAAAAGGTTTCCCAAAACCCTGACCCGTTTTGGGGAAACCAATGAACGTGG
The DNA here is from genome assembly GCF_026875155.1 of Cherax quadricarinatus. Lineage (NCBI taxonomy): Eukaryota > Metazoa > Arthropoda > Malacostraca > Decapoda > Parastacidae > Cherax > Cherax quadricarinatus. Next base: position 79,348 of record NC_069456.1, on the reverse strand, counting down.
GAAAAACTTTTGACGTTTAAAAAAGTAAAAATGGGCCCTTCCCATCTGACTCTGCGGGGTTACAATTGGGAAAAAGGCCCCCAGCATTTTAAAAAAGGGGGTGGTTAAAACCAGTTATTGGGGAGATTTTCAGAGACACGCTTTTCAGAAAACACAAGGTTTCTTCAATTCCTTTGGGTGGTCTTATTCCTGATGAAAAAACCCTTTTTTTTTTTTGGGGGCAACACTTTTTGCACTTGAAAAAAGGGTGGAGGAAAATTTGGCCTATTGCAGTAGGGATCCTTTTTTGGGGCCCCTTCGTTTTTAAAACGCCCTTTCCCAAGCAGTCGTGCAGGAGGGCCCGCCATGATGCTTTAATCAAACCATCTTTTGGGTTTTTTTGGGCTCTCAAGGGGAAATGAAGCGCGGTTTTATGCAACAAGGGCGGATATCAGAACCTGCCTGAGGACAAAGCAGGGGAATATTAGACCCTTTAAGAAAAGCATTTTAAAGTGATTTAATGGTTTTTAAAAAAACCCACAAAAATTGAAGATTGAACACTTATGCAGCATATGGGAACTTTAAATTTAGGAAAAGTTTCGCCAACAGTTTTCTTCATCAGGGCCAAAACAAAGAGGAAGGCGTAAGGAAGGGGGGGAGAATAAAGGGAATCAGTCCCTCCAAACCCGGAAATCGATGTTTCATCCATCAATCTTGAAAAATGGGACAGCAAAAGGGGGGCCCTAGACCTGGGGTTTTTTACTGGCCCCATGCTGTACATTCTACAAAAATTTAAAGGACTGAACACATCGACTCCAGGGTTTAGGGGCTGAATTTCCCTTTTATTCTCCTCCTCCCTTACGCCCTTCCTCTTTTTTATTGGACTGATGAAGCCACTGTGTGGCGAAACGTTTCCTGAATAAAGATTCCCCTTGCTGCATAAGTGTCTCAAATCTTCAACTTTTCGGTTTTTAAATTTTTTTTTTTGGGGGGGTTTTTTTTTTTTTTTTTTTTTTTTGGGGGGGGGTTTTTTTTTTCTTTTTAACCCTTTCAAACCCTTTGGAAAGGAAGCCCTTTTTCGAAACTAAAGTTTTGGGGAATTTGGGACCACTATGACCCCCCCCCTCCATTGCTTTAACGTCACCCCACAAAAGTATAAAAAAGCCACGTCCCCGGCCCTAAGGGTGTTTCATTCTACAAGTTTTATTTGGGCTGAACACATCGACTCCCGGGTTTAGGGACTGATTTCCTCATTTCCTCCTCTCCCCTTTCCCCCCTTCCCCCTTTTATTGGACTGATGAAGCCACCCTTTTTGGCAAACGTTTCCTGAATAAAAATTCCATATGGGGGTGCATAATGTCTCAATTTTTCAAAGCATTTAATCTCCTGAAAAGAGTGTGGTATTAGGGAAACGGGGACAAAAAAACTTTTCCCTGGTCTCTTCCGCTTTGTTTCAGCTGGGAAAGCAAGGAATCAATGCTCCTGTTTTGGGGAGCATGAAATCCAAAAATCAACAAGGGTGTCCAGCAAGGGAATTCCCCCTTGGGAAAACCCTTTCTCTTCTGTAAGCAGGGTTTTGGGGAAAAACAGACTGACCAGTGAGCTAAACATCTGGTTCCTGGATGATTGGGACAAAAACAGGTACAAAGGGGGTCCCCTTGGGTTGGGATCTTACACAAGTGATGACAAAAGGGGAAAGGAAATGAGTCCCCAAACCCCGAATCCATCCAAATGTGAAATCACTCCCGTCATCAAAAAAGGATAAATGAGCGAAATCCCCAAACCCCAACCCGAAGCACAGTCATTGCCCCTACAAACAGCGTCCCTTTCTTTAGCAAACCCGGGAAGAATGTCATTGACAAAAATCCTCAGGAAGAAAATTGGAAGGAACTGAGGAGAATGGAACGGGCGAATAGGGCCATCTTGCACCCAATAAGCCTTTTAACCCTTTTCACAAAGCGCTTTGGCCTGGGCCCAGGTTGGGCATATTTTTCCCCGGGGTGTGGGACCTTTATTGATTAAACCCCATACGCACAAATATGACAGGAAACCGAGGCGAAATTTTTTCGAAAGTACTTAATCTTACTCTAGAAGGCAGCATTTGGGAAACCAAGCCCACCTTCCAACAGACTAGGGGGCCCTTTGGGGTTCCGGGAAGTTTTCAAAAGATTGCACTACCTGCTTTTTGTCCCCCAATGTTGCATCCCCGAGGGCTTGGACAGCAAATTTTCCCTGAACATCTTAGGGACAAGATTGGAGCCAGGGACCAAAATTTTATTGGGCGGAAACCAAGATCTGGGAAATCAAATGGGAAACTGAAAACCAGACCAAACCCCCCCCAAAACAAAAAGCAGTCCCCCACTGGGGGTGGGGCCCCCTAGTGGGGGAAAAAAAGCCCAAAAAGCTTCCCGTGTGTCAGGGAAGGGTAGAGCATGCCCCTGGCAGTGAGAAACTCCTCAAGGGAGGGGACTTTTTTTGTTTTCTGTTCCCAACCTAAACCTTGGACACCCAAATCGAAAACCCCCAGACCATCCCATTGCCCGTTGCCCTTCGGGCTTTCCGCCCCTATTCTCCCCCGAAAACAGGTGTATTTTGGCGGGGAAAGGGACAACCGATTTGGGTCCCTGGTCTTGTGTGCTGTAAATCCGAGGGAAAGATTGCAAGACATGAGGAGGTTAATAACATTATCAAGAGGAGCCTCACAGCAGCCGGATGCCCAGCAGTAAGGGAGCCACCCCAACTATGCAGATCTGATGGCAGCCACAAGCATCCAGATGGTATCACCCTTCAAGCCTGGACAGACGGTAAGCAGGTGGTGTGGGACTACACATGTGAATCTACTTTGGCTGATACCTATCTTCAATACACCAGGGAGGAGGGAGGGGCAGCCGCCAGCTTCAGGGAGTCCCAAAAGTCTAGAAAATATGGAGAACTTGCCCATCATTATATGTTTGTTCACATAGGCTCAGAGACTCTTGGTTCATGGAGAAAGAGTGCATCTAAGTTCCTTAAGGAGCTAGGCAAAAGACTCATCAGGGTAACTAGGGATCCCAGGGCAGCTAGTTTTCTGTTGCAGCTACTCGGCACTGCTGTTCAGAGGGGTAATGCCTGCTGTATTCTGGGCATGCGCCCCAGTTCTGAAGAGCTGGGTGAGATTTTCGCATTATAAGCAAGTGACCAACACGTAACAATTGGTAAAAAAGAATGAAAAGATGGGGTGGTAGGGGAAGTGGAATATTCAAACGGCTTCAGGCTGTGGGTCCCACAATTTACACCCAGGTGTCGCCGATCCTTCCTCAACCAACCCGTTTTCATACCCCGTGTTGCGCCATTTTTCAGGTTTGTGATTACATATACATTTTAGAGGGTTATGTAGTTTACCGTATTTTAATAATAATAATAATAATAATAATAATAATAATAATATTATTATTATTATTATTATTATTATTATTATTATTATTATTAGCTATCATTAAATACAGACTGTATGCAAAAAACCTGTCCTCGAGCTGTCGTAGCCCTTCAACCCAACAACAACAATAATCAAGAAATCGTTAAGCATTTCTCTGTTTTACGTTGTTTTAATAGACTCTAGTATTATTATTAATTAAGATTATTTTCGCATCATCCATTAGGAACTTAATTAAAACTCTCCAACGCCAAACTTAATTAAAGCTTTTGCTAACACAGCTGCTGGTAATGCTGTTTGCCTTGTGCATATAAGAGTCTGTTAAAAGTTGGCAAGGCATTTTCATTATTAGTTGGCGAGGTTAATTAAGAGTAATGATATAATATGCGCAATTAATGAGTTATTTAATGAGTTGCCTGAGCAGGGGGGAAGGGACTTTTTTTTTTTATCTCGGTCGTGAATTGCGCCGCTAGACTAGTTGGCACAGAGCAGGAGGACCAACAACAGGAGGAGCCGGAGCAGTAGGAGGAGGAGGAGCAGTAGCAGGAGGAGAAGGAGCAATAGTAGGAGGAGCAGTAGCAGGAGGTGCAGTAGCAGGAGCAGCAGTAGTAGCCGGAGAAGGAGCAGGAGCAGGAGCAGCAGATTTATTATAATCAAAAGAAGTTCTAAACCTCCTGCTGCAGCAGCAGCAGGAGGAAGAGGAGGAGGAGTAAGTAGAAGGAAGGAAGAATGAGTAGTGAGTAAAGATGTGCGAGGTAGCCTATTCTCGTTTTATTGCTCAAAATTTTGATGTGCTCAGAATAAATTTTTAACGTTTTTGTCTATTTTTCTAAAATGTTTGTATTTTTAAACAGGCATTTTTTATGAAATTTAAATTTTTTCACCAGAAGATATTTTTGGTTAAAAAGCATTAATTTATAATAGCAATGCCTAATCTGAACGTTCATCACACTTCACCTTTATGTGGGAAGAAACTAATGTGTCTACGTAGGAATTATTGTTCCCAAGGAGAAACTAACTTACGTTTATAGGCAGTAGCTAAGTAATGTATGTAGGCAGTAATTAATGTATGTATGCAATAATTAAGTAATATATGTAGGCAGTAATTAACTAATGTATGTGGGCAGTAATTAACTAATATATGTAGGTGGTAATTAACTATTGTATGTAGGCAGTAATTAACTAATATATATAGGCAGTAATTAACTAATATATGCAGGCAGTAATTAACTAATATATGCAGGCAGTAATTAACTAATATATGTAGGTAGTAACTAACTATTGTATGTAGGCAGTAATAAACTATTGTATGTAGGCAGTAATTAACTAATATATGTAGGTAGTAACTAACTATTGTATGTAGGCAGTAATAAACTATTGTATGTAGGCAGTAATTAACTAATATATGTAGGTAGTAACTAACTATTGTATGTAGGCAGTAATAAACTAATGTATGTAGGCAGCAATTAACTAATATATGTGGGCAGTAACTAACTATTGTATGTAGGCAGTAACTAACTGATGTATATATAAACGTGTAGACTTACTAGACACAAATGTTTAAGAGGTTTCACTGGTGTTGAGGCGGTGAATGTTGCCAGTGCAGTGGCGCCTGTGTTGCCAGTTAGAGAGGAAATGCACTACTACCTCGCTGCGGGAGTAGTGCACTGTTGTAGAGACAGTCAGATGGATGACTGATGAAGGCAGTTTAACAATGAAAATCTGGGTTTTGTCTTTCACGCTCAGTGGTTCTCAGTTTTCTGTTCGCGAAGCAGAACTCACTAAACAAGTTTTATAAAGGTGATAAATTAAGAATGGGGTCCACTCACACGTGGCAGTCCATTGAGGTTATAATTGAGATTTGTGTTGCTTACAACTTACATAAAATATTTAGGTGAGGGAATAAACATTGTCAACCTATGAACATTAAAATGGTATAAAATACCGACAGGTTGTTAGGTAAGACACATATGCAACAGTTAGGTATCTTTATTTCGAAACGTTTCGTCTACACAGTAGGCTTCTTCAGTCGAGTGCAGAAAAGTTGATAGAAGCAGAAGAGACTTGAAGACGATGTAATCAGTCCATCACCCTTAAAGTTTTGAGGTGGTCAGTCCCTCAGTCTGGAGAAGAGCATTGTTCCATAGTCTGAAACAATATTTTGTTTCAGACATTGGAACAATGCTCTTCTCCAGACTGAGGGACTGACCACCTCAAAACTTTAAGGGTGATGGACTGATTACATCGTCTTCAAGTCTCTTCTGCTTCTATCAACTTTTCTGCACTCGACTGAAGAAGCCTACTGTGTAGACGAAACGTTTCGAAATAAAGATACCTAACTGTTGCATATGTGTCTTACCTAACAAATTGTCAGCCTATCTCTACCTGTTGTTGGTTTCAAGGGTCATCGCCCCCGAGACTCTCCCAGACACAGGTTCGTTGACCACCCAAAAATGGACCAACAAACAAAATTCTTGGCATATTCGGAATCTTCAAGCTTGGGGTGTGTTGAAGCTGTGGTTGACAATTTGCCTGATGCAGTCTGACGGAGATATTAATAAAGTGCCATGGTGGGTGTGAAGTTAATAATAAAGTACCATAATGGGTGTGAAGTTAATAATAAAGTATCATAATTGGTGTGAAGTTAATAATAAAGTATCATAATGGGTGTGAAGTTAATAATAAAGTATCATAATGGGTGTGAAGTTAATAATAAAGTATCATAATGGGTGTGAAGTTAATAATAAAGTATCATAATGGGTGTGAAGTTAATAATAAAGTATCATAATGGGTGTGAAGTTAATAATAAAGTATCATAATGGGTGTGAAGTTAATAATAGAGGCTAATCAACATGGTTATGGAAACCATTTTAATATTTGTGGTTAGTGTAAATATGAATCATTCGAGAGTGACTGAATGTTAGTAATAACGTTAACATAGTGAAAGTATATATGAAGTGTCAAGGTTATATTATAACTAAGTAAGCAGTGTTAAAGTTATATTGTAACTACGTAAGTAAGGCGGCTGTCTGAAGGTTATATTATAACTGTTGTTGGTAAGCCAGCAATAAAATTATGTGGGGCAGCTCACTCTCAGCTGTCTCATCACCCTTTTGTATATTGATGCACACACACACACACACACACACACACACACACACACACACACACACACACACACACACACACACACACACACACACACAGCCTTAAACTACAGACCAGTGTCATTGACATGTATGCAAAATCATGGAGATTATTTGGAGAAGAGTAGTGGAGCACCTAGAAAGGAATGAGCTTATCAACGACTTCCAGCACTGATTCAGGGACGGGAAATCCTGTGTCACAAACCTACTGGAGTTCTATGACAAGGTGATAGCAGTAAGACAAAAGAGAGAGGGGTGGGTAGACTGCGTTTTCTTAGACTGTAAGAAGGCTTTTGACACAGTTCCACACAAGAGATTGGTGCAAAAGCTTGAGGACTAGGCAGGTATAACAGGGAAGGCACTGCAGTGGATCAGAGAATACCTGACGAGAAGACATCGTGGTACGTGACGAGGTGTCAGAGTGGGCGCCTGTGACGAGCGGGATTCCACAGGGGTTAGTTCTAGGGCCGGTGCTGTTTCTGGTACGTGTGAATGACATGAGGGAAAGAATAGACTCATAAGTGTCCTTGTTTGCAGACGATGTCAAGTTAATGAGGAAAATTCAATTGGAGGAAGACCAGGCAGGACTACAAATGGATCTGGACAGGCTCTTGGGGTAAGTATAATACAGAGCACATCTCCTGAGGCGCACATTAACAAAATAACTGCTGCTGTAGCATATGGGCGCCTAGCAAACCTAAGAAAAGCATTCCGACATCTCAGTGAGGAATCGTTCAAGACCCTGTACACCATGTACGTTAGGCCCGTATTGGGGTATGCAGAACCAGTTTGGAACCTACACCTGGCCAAGTACATCAGAAAATTAGAGGAAGTGCGAAGGTTTGCAACAAGACTAGTCCTGGAGCTAAGGAGCATGTCCTACGAGGAGGGGTTAAGGGAAATCGACCTGACGACACTGGAGGACAGGAGAGAGTTGTCAGGAAGTGATGTAGTGGAGGCAGGATCCATACATAGCTTTAAGAAGAGGTATGATAAAGCTCATGGAGCAGGGAGAGTGACCTAGTAGTACGAGCTGTGAATCGACCCCTGTAACCACAATTAGGTGAGTATACACACACTAATATATATATATATATATGCAGTAAGATCACAGTAAACAGGTGATTTCAGAATATGCAAAACAACCACTCTAAAAGAATGGGAGAAATTCCAAGCCTTTCGTGAGTAGTCACGAAAGCGCTTGGAATTTCTCTATTCTTTCAGAGTGGTTGTTTTATAAATATATAAATATATATAATAATATAAAATAAAATAAAATAAAATATATAAATATATATATATAAAATATATATATTTATTAACACACACACACACGGTATGTTAGGAAGTACTGTCAGCATAGTTGCTGATCTCTTACACGTGTTGTATATAGCTTAGTTGAGTATTATAGTACCATCCATGTGTTTTATATAGAAGATCCCTAAGTCTAGTGATTATGACGTCACGGGATGCGCATGAGTTAGTGGGACGCTCTGCCTCGCTCTGACTCGGCGCTTAGACATACAGCAGGCAAGAAGGCAGGCCGGGCTCCTTCCCTTACCACAGTCTGACAATATAGTGTTACCATCAACAAGTGTGTTTGTCTTCAACCATCATATCTCCTTCCGAACCCCTACGACAGTACTTCTTCAGCCACAGAGTAGTCAGGAAGTGGAATATTTTGGGAAGCGATGTAGTGGAGGCAGGATCCATACATAGCTTTAAGCAGAGGTATGATAAAGCTCACGGTTCAGGGAGAGTGACCTAGTAGCGACCAGTGAAGAGGCAGGGCCAGGAGCTTGGACTCGACCCCTGCAACCTCAACTAGGTGAGTACAACTAGGTGAGTACACAGACAGAAACAAAGGGTCACAATTGGAAGTTGAAGACTCCTATGAGTCAAAGGGATGTTAGGAAGTATTTCTTCAGTCATAGGGTTGTCAGGAAGTGGAATAGCCTAGAAAGCGACGTAGTGGAGGCGGGAACCATACATAGATTTAAGGCGAGGTTTGACAAAGCTCATGGAGCAGGGAGAGAGAGAGAGAGGACCTAGTAGCAAACAGTGAAGAGGCGGGGCCAGGAGGTATGAATCGACCCCTGCAAACACAATTAGGTGTGTACAGGCTAGACAGTAATTTACTGTGTAGTAAGAGGCACAGTAAGTGAGGAACACACCCAGGATGGTCTGTAAACAGTGGCAGTAACAACACTCACAGCAAGTGTCAACAGTAACAACAGCAGTACCAACAGCATTATTAATATAATTATTATTGTTATATTAATGGGAAAGCGCCAAACCTATATGGGATATCCAAGGTCTGGTTAACAGGAGATAATCAGGTTCAGTACAGGGAAGGAAAGGGCACGTCCAGTTTATTGAAGCAACATCAAGGAACCTTCCTTGAGAGGAATAACACCCACCAACAACCACCAACACGAACAACAATAACAATAAAACAAACCATCACCACCACCACAATCTCCAACCTCCCACACTCCCCTCCATCAACACGAGTAGTCTAGTAATTTCTTAATAAGATGAGACGCAACCCTAAGTTTTTTCCCCTCATGATTCCCACCACCACTCTTGTGTACCCCCCTACCCCTCACATCAACACACTCCTTCCCCTCCCCTTCCCCTCCCACCACCACCTTGTGTACCCCCTAACCCCTCACATCCACACACTCCTTCCCCTCCCCTTTCCCTCCCACCACCACTCTTGTGCCCCCCCTACCCCTCACATCCCACACCCCTTCCCCCTCCCCTTCCCCTCCCACCACCCTCTTGTGCCCCCCCTACCCCTCACATCACACACTCCTTCCCCTCCCCTTCCTCCCACCACCACTCTTGTGTCCCCCCACCCTCACTCCACACACCCTTCCCCCCCTTCCCCCCCACCACCACTCTTGACCCCCTACCCCTCACACCCACACACCCTTCCCCCCCCTTCCCTCCCACCACCCCCTTTTGTGTACCCCCTCCCTCACATCCCACACTCCCCCCCCCCCTTCCCTCCCACCACCCCCTTTTTGTGTACCCCCAAACCCCCCACACAACACACTCCTTCCCCTCCCCTTCCCTCCCACCACCACTCTTGTGTACCCCCTACCCTCACATCCACACATTTCCTTTCCCCCTCCCCTTCCCCCCACCACCATTTTGTGTACCCCCCTACCCCCACATCCAACACCCCTTTTCCCTCCCCTTCCCTCCCACCACCACCTTTGCCCCCCCCAAAACCCCCCCCCACAACCCCTTCCCCTCCCCTTCCCTCCCACCACCATCTTGTGTACCCCCCCCCTACCCCTCACACCACCACTCCTTCCCCTCCCCTTTCCCCCACCACCACTCTTGTTTACCCCCCTACCCCCACATCCACCACCCTTCCCCCCCCCTTCCCCCCACCACCACTCTTGGTACCCCCCACCCCCACATCCCACACCCTTCCCCTCCCCTTCCCCCCCCCACCACTTTTTGGTCCCCCCCCCTCCCCCTCACACCACACACCCTTCCCCTCCCCTTTCCCCTCCCACCCCCCTCTTTTCCCCCCCCCCCCCTCACATCCACACACCCCTTTCCCCTTCCCCTTCCCTCCCACCCCACTTTTGTGTCCCCCCCCACCCCTCACACCACACACTCCTTCCCCCCCTTTCCCCCCACCACCACTCTGTGTACCCCCTACCTCACATCCACACACCCCTTTCCCCCTCCCCTTCCCCCCCACCACCACTCTTTGTACCCCCTACCCCTCACTCCACACACCCCTTCCCCCTCCCCTTCCTCCCCCCACCATCTTGTTCCCCCCCCTACCCCTCACATCCCACACCCTTTCCCCTCCCCTTCCTCCCACCACCACTCTTGGTACCCCCCCCCCCCTCACATCCAAAACCCCCTCCTTCCCCTCCCCTTCCCCCCCACCACCACTCTTGTGTACCCCCCTACCCCTCACATCCACACACTCCTCCCCTCCCCTTCCCCCCCCACCACCTTGTGTACCCCCCTCCCCTCACATCCACACACTCCTTCCCCTCCCCCCCCTCCCACCACCACTCTTGTGTCCCCCCCCCACCCCTCACATCCCACACACCCCTTTCCCCTCCCCTTCCCCCCCCACCACTTTGGTACCCCCCCCCAACCCCTCACATCCACACCTCCTTCCCCTCCCCTTCCCCCCACCCCCACTCTTGTGTACCCCCCTACCCCTCACTCCAAAACCCCTCCCCCCCTCCCCTTCCCCCCCCACCACCACTTTTGTGTACCCCCCTACCCCCCACCACACACTCCTTCCCCCCCCTTCCCTCCCCCCACCACCTTGTGTCCCCCCCCCTACCCCCACACCCCAACCACCCCTTCCCCTCCCCTTCCCTCCCACCACCACTCTTTGTCCCCCCCTCCCCTCACATCCAAAAACCTCCTTCCCCTCCCTTCCCTCCCACCCCCACTTTTTTGGTCCCCCCCCTACCCCTCACATCCCCCTTTTCCCCCCCCCCTTCCCCCCCACCACCATTTCGTGTGTACCCCCCCACCCCTCCATCCACACACTCCCCCCCCCCCCCCCTTCCCCCCCCCAAACACTTTTGGTCCCCCCTCCCCTCACACCCACACCTTCCCCCCCTTCCCTCCCACCACCCTCTGTGTACCCCCCTACCCCCACATCCACACACCCTTCCCCCCCCCCCTTTCCCCCACCACCATCTTGTCCCCCCCCTACCCCTCACATCCACACCTTCCCCTCCCTTCCCTCCCACCACCACTCGGTGTCCCCCCCTACCCCTCAATCCACACACTCCCCCCCTCCCCTTCCCCCCACCACCACTCTTGTGACCCCCCTACCCCTCACATCCACACCTTTTTTTTTCCCCCCTTCCCCCCTCCCCCCTTTTCCCCCCCCCTTTTCCCCCCCCCCCTTTTTCCCCCTTCCCCCCCCTCCCCTCCCTTCCCTCCCACCACCATCTTTTAAACCCCCCTACCCCACATCCACACACCCCTTCCCCTCCCCTTCCCTCCCACCACCCCTTGTGTACCCCCCTACCCCTCACATCCCCACCTTCCCCCCCCTTCCCCCCACCACCACCTGTGTACCCCCCAACCCCTCAAACCCCAAACCTTCCCCCTCCCTTCCCTCCCACCACCACCTTGTGAACCCCCCTACCCCTCACATCCACACCCCCCTCCCTCCCTCCCACCCCCCTTTCGTGTGTACCCCCCTACCCCTCACATCCACACCTTCCCCTCCCTTCCCTCCCACCACCACTCGTGTGAACCCCCCTACCCCCACATCCAACCTTCCCACCCTTCCCTCCCACCACCACCCCTGGTACCCCCCTACCCCTCACACCCCCCTTTCCCCCCCCTTCCCTCCCACCACCACTCTTGGTCCCCCCACCCCCTCACATCCACCCCTTCCCCCCCTTCCCCCCCCCAACACTCTTGTACCCCCTCCCCCTCAAAACCACACCTTCCCTCCCTTCCCTCCCCCACCACTCGTGTTACCCCTACCCCCACATCCACACCTTCCCCTCCCTTCCCTCCCACCACCACTCGGTGAAACCCCCCCACCCCTCACACCACCCCTTCCCCCCCTTTCCCTCCCCCCACCCCCTGTGTACCCCCCTACCCCCACATTCACACCTTCCCCCCCCCTTCCCCCCACCACCACTCGTTCCCCCCCCTACCCTCACATCCACCCCTTTTCCCCCCCCTCCCTCCCACCACCAAACCCTTTTTATTTCCCCTACCCCCCTCACATCCACACCTTTCCCCTCCCTTCCCCCCACCCCCACTCTTTTCCCCCCCCCTACCCCTCCCCATCCACACCTTCCCCCCCCTTTCCCTCCCACCACCACTCTTGTTACCCCCCTACCCCCACATCCACACCTTCCCCCCCTTCCCTCTCACCACCACTCTTTGTGACCCCCCAAACCCTCACTCCACACCTTCCCCCCCCTTCCCTCCCACCACCACTTTGTACCCCCCCTCCCCCTCACACCCCCAACACCCCTTTCCCCCTCCCCTTCCCTCCCACCACCACTCTTGTTCCCCCCCCCCTACCCCTCACATCCACAACTCCTTTCCCCCCTCCCCTTCCCCCCCCACCACCTTTGTACCCCCCTACCCCCCCCATCCACACCTCCTTCCCCCCCCCCCTTCCCTCCCACCACCACCTTGTGTACCCCCCAACCCCCACATCCACAACCCCTTTTCCCCTCCCCTTCCCTCCCACCACCACTCTTTACCCCCCCTACCCCTCAATCCACACACTCCTCCCCTCCCTTCCCCCCACCACCACTCTTGTGTCCCCCCCCTCCCCCTCACACCACACACTCCTTCCCCTCCCCTTCCCCCCCCACCACCACTTTTGGGTTACCCCCCACCCCTCACATCCACACACTTTCCTTTCCCCTCTCCTTCCCTCCCACCACCACTCTTGTTTACCCCCCTCCCCCTCACACCACACCCCTTCCCCTCCCCCCCCTCCCACCACCACCTTGAAACCCCCCTACCCCCCCTCACATCCAAACCTCCTTCCCCTCCCCTTCCCTCCCACCCCACTCTTTTTCCCCCACCCCTGACACCCCCACACCCCTTCCCCCCCCTTCTCCCCACCCCCTTTCCTTCCCCCCACCTTTGCCCGTACCCCCACACCCAAAACACCCCTTTCCCCTCCTTTTTCCCCCCCCCTTTCCCTCCACACCCTTCCCTCCCACCATTCCCTCAAAAACCATCCCCCCACTTTCCCTCCCACCATTCCCCCCCACATTCCCCACAAATTTTTCCTTCCAAATGAAAGCACAAACAAGATCTGTGACTTTTTCTAAGAAAAGAAGTAAAGGGGATCACGAACCAAAAGACTTTTTCCAGTAACGGCCAATTAAAGGTACCAGGAAAGAAAACTCATCTTTGAAAAACAAATATTGAATACAAAAGTTCAAAAACGTCAAGTGCAAGAAGTCAAGGGGAAAATTGGTGGGCTGGAGGGCACCGATTCTTCCTTTTTTATTTTTTATTTATTTTTTTAAAAATTTAAGCATCTTACAAGGGGACAAAAAATGCAAAGGAAGAGCACATCCAAAACCACTTATATGCATACATTTCGGGCGGCTTAAAATTAACTTAAGATTAAAAATAAGCAATGATAAATCAGTTAAAACATTATTGTAAACAATAACATAAAGCACAAATGATATTACAAAGACAGGTCATATGGGTTCTTGCATTGCTGTACACATCGAAAGGAGTATTCTTTGGTAGTGTTTTAAAATAAAAAAAATTAGATGGGTCCAGGGTTTTAAAAATTTGTGGGATATAATTGAGAACATAAGGATATACAATTTTAAGGTTCATTATTTAATTTTTTTTGGTTTGAGTGAGTAATATCTTTGAAAGAACTTAATTTATAAACAGTATGTTTTTTTTTATTTACAGTAATGAATTTCCCAAATTTTTGGGGCCTTTAATTTTGGTTTTGAGTATAAGTATCTTTGAAAGAAACTGAATTTTTAAACAGGAGTGTTTCTTTTTTAAATTTTCAGTAATGAATTCCCCATTTTAGGGCCTTTTTGTCATTTAGTTTTTTTCATGCGTGAATGGACACAGGGAAAACAAAGATGATCTTGCCTTGTGTTATGGGCCGTTTCGTTAGTTTTCAAGAGATTTTGAGGGGGGGGTTAACATAAGTTAAGTGTTCTCTCTCTCTCTCTCTCTCCTCTCTCCTCTCTCTCCTCCTCCTTTTTTCCCTTCCCCCCTCTCTTCCCCCTCTCACCCTCTCTCCCTCCCCTTCTCCCTCTCTCTCTCCTCACACAAAAAACACAACGTCACCATGGGGGTTCAGAAAAGGTCCCCCTGTCATTCGCAAATTTCGCTTTTTTTGACATTCTTCAGCACTTAAGGCAAGCAAAAGGGATTTAAATATTCAGTAGTTTTCCAAAATCTTTTGACAGTACGACAATGGGGGGAAAGCACACCAAAAAAGTTTTTTAGAAGGAATATCCTCAAGGTGGCCATATCTTAACTTCCTAAAAAAAAAAACCCGAAAATAATGGAAACAGTGAAACCGGGCCTGTCCCCCCCAAAATTCGGTACCGGGCCCCTATACTTTTTTCCCCATTCCCCACCTTTGCAATGATCTAGAATTTTTTTGAAATTGGCATCCAAAAACAAGCTATCCCCAAAACTGAAAAAACCAAGACTTCCAAACCACTGGGACAAATGTTTTGAAGTCAACTTTCAGTTACTACGTTACGGAATGGAGGAAATAAAAACAAGATCGGAGAAGATAAACTCAAGCCAATAAATAGAACGTACGCCAGATGTGAGAGACCTGAGAGTAATAATGTCACAGGTTCTCACGTTCAAAGACAGTGGTATTATGGAACTGCAAGAAAACTGATAGGATTTATAACAAGAACCTTGAACAAAAAATGCAAAGCCAGTGATGATACTCGTTAGGTCACTCGTTCTCTCCAGGTTGGAATATTGCTGTATACTTACAGCCCCCTTCAAGGCAAGCGAAATTGTTGAGCCGGACAGTGCACAGATTACCTTCACAGATCATATAAACTAAGTCAAGCACCTAAATTACTAAGAACGCTTGAAGACTCCTAGAACTGCACTCTGTATAACGTAAGTGGGAAAGATACACCATAATTTACACCTGAAAGATGCTAGAGGGATTGGTTTCAAACCTGGATGCTGCAATTACTAATGAACATAAGGGGCTTGGCAGATGATTCAGGATGCTTCCAGTAAAAAGCAGGAGAGTGATGAGTACACGGAAAGAGAACTTATTAAGTGCTAAGGGACCACGACTCGACACCCCACCTTCATGCATAAGGCGGGGAGGGATCACCAACCGACAGCTATGTAGCTGCCTTTAGGAGGGACCTCGACAGATTCCTCGAAACATTCCTGATCAGCGGGGTTGTGGTGCATACGACTGCGGGCGGCGGGCACTAACAGCTGGATTCTGGTTGGTGGCCTGACCGCGGTTCCAGAACACGGCCTGGTCTGGGACCTGGCCAATGGGACGGTGACCTCTGGAAGTGACTCTTAATAAACTCCAGGTAATCTCCTCCCACATCGACCTCTCATTCTCTTCTTGAACACTATAATTGTCCACTGGTTGAGGAAGAAGTATAGATAGTATAATAACCTATGTGATATGTCAAGGTATCTTATTAGTGAAAATAAGATACAAGATATAATAAGTAAATATTTTAAATTTGCTTGCAACAGATGAGCCATATTGTAGATATAAATTTGGAAGTATTTCTTTTTAACGCTTTTGGGGCCTAGTTCTTACGCCTCTTGCTTAACCCTCCTCACGATGGATATGAGATGCACAATAAACTAGCCGCTTCGACAATAAAATCCATAACCATCCATCCTTTTCTCCCGTCCCCCTCCCCCCTCCATCTCTCCCTATCACAGCCAGGATGCCACATAGCACTCCCTCACCCAGGATGCCTCGTAACACTCCCTCACCCAAGATGCCTCGTAACACTCCCTCACCCAGGATGCCGCGTAACACTACCTCACCCAGGATGCCTCGTAACACTCCCTCACCCAGGATGCCTCGTAACACTCCCTCACCCAGGATGCCTCGTAACACTACCTCACCCAGGATGCCTCGTAACACTCCCTCACCCAGGATGCCTCTTAACACTCCCTCACCCAGGATGCCTCGTAACACTCCCTCACCCAGGATGCCTCGTAACACTCCCTCACCCAGGATGCCTCGTAACACTCCCTCACCCAGGATGCCTCGTAACACTCCCTCACCCAGGATGCCGCGTAACACTCCCTCACCCAGGATGCCTCGTAACACTCCCTCACCCAGGATGCCTCGTAACACTCCCTCACCAAGGATGCCTCGTAACACTCCCTCATCCAGGATGCCGCGTAACACTACCTCACCCAGGATGCCTCGTAACACTCCCTCACCCAGGATGCCTCGTAACACTCCCTCACCCAGGATGCCTCATAACACTCCCTCACCCAGGATGCCTCGTAACACTCCCTCACCCAGGATGCCTCGTAACACTCCCTCACCCAGGATGCCTCGTAACACTCCCTCACCCAGGATGCCTCGTAACACTCCCTCACCCAGGATGCCTCGTAACACTCCCTCACCCAGGATGCCTCGTAACACTCCCTCACCCAGGATGCCTCGTAGCGCACTCCCTCACCCAGGATGCTTCGTAGCACTCCCTCAAGCAGGATGCCTTGTAGCGCACTGCCTCAACCAGGATGCCTCGTAGCACTCCCTCACCCAGGATGCTTCGTAGCATTCCCTCACCCAGGATGCCTCGTAGCGCACTGCCTAACCCAGGATGCCTCGTAACACTCCCTCACCCAGGATGCCTCGTAACACTCCCTCACCCAGGATGCCTCGAAACACGCCCTCACCAAGGATGCCTCGTAACACGCCCTCACCCAAGATGCCTCCTAACACACCCTCACCCAGGATGCCTGATACACGCCCTCACCCAGGATGCCTCGTAGCACTCCCTCAACCAGGATGCCTCGTAGCGCACTCCCTCACCCAGGATGCCTCGTAACACTCCCTCACCCAGGATGCCTCGTAACACTACCTCACCCAGGATGCCTCGTAACACTACCTCATCCAGGATGCCTCGTAACACTACCTCACCCAGGATGCCTCGTAACACTACCTCACCCAGGATGCCTCGTAACACTCCCTCACCCAGGATGCCTCGTAACACTCCCTCACCCAGGATGCCTCGTAACACTCCTCACCCAGGATGCCTCGTAACACTCCCTCACCCAGGATGCCTCGTAACACTCCCTCACCCAGGATGCCTCGTAACACTCCCTCACCCAGGATGCCTCGTAACACTCCCTCACCCAGGATGCCTCGTAACACTCCCTCACCCAGGATGCCTCGTAACACTCCTCACCCAGGATGCCTCGTAACACTCCCTCACCCAGGATGCCTCGTAACACTCCCTCACCCAGGATGCCTCGTAACACTCCCTCACCCAGGATGCCTCGTAACACTCCCTCACCCAGGATGCCTCGTAACACTCCTCACCCAGGATGCCTCGTAACACTCCCTCACCCAGGATGCCTCGTAACACTCCCTCACCCAGGATGCCTCGTAACACTCCCTCACCCAGGATGCCTCGTAACACTCCCTCACCCAGGATGCCTCGTAACACTCCCTCACCCAGGATGCCTCGTAACACTCCCTCACCCAGGATGCCTCGTAACACTCCCTCACCCAGGATGCCTCGTAACACTCCCTCACCCAGGATGCCTCGTAACACTCCTCACACCCAGGATGCCTCGTAACACTCCCTCACCCAGGATGCCTCGTAACACTTCCTCACCCAGGATGCCTCGTAACACTCCCTCACCCAGGATGCCTCGTAACACTCCCTCACCCAGGATGCCTCGTAACACTCCCTCACCCAGGATGCCTCGTAACACTCCCTCACCCAGGATGCCTCGTAACACTCCCTCACCCAGGATGCCTCGTAACACTCCCTCACCCAGGATGCCTCGTAACACTCCCTCACCCAGGATGCCTCGTAACACTCCCTCACCCAGGATGCCTCGTAACACTCCCTCACCCAGGATGCCTCGTAACACTCCCTCACCCAGGATGCCTCGTAACACTCCCTCACCCAGGATGCCTCGTAACACTCTCACACAGGATGCCTCGTAACACTCCCTCACCCAGGATGCCTCGTAACACTCCCTCACCCAGGATGCCTCGTAACACTCCCTCACCCAGGATGCCTCGTAACACTCCCTCACCCAGGATGCCTCGTAACACTACCTCACCCAGGATGCCTCGTAACACTCCCTCACCCAGGATGCCTCGTAACACTCCCTCACCCAGGATGCCTCGTAACACTCCCTCACCCAGGATGCCTCGTAACACTCCCTCACCCAGGATGCCTCGTAACACTCCCTCACCCAGGATGCCTCGTAACACTCCCTCACCCAGGATGCCTCGTAACACTCCCTCACCCAGGATGCCTCGTAACACTCCCTCACCCAGGATGCCTCGTAACACTCCCTCACCCAGGATGCCTCGTAACACTCCCTCACCCAGGATGCCTCGTAACACTACCTCACCCAGGATGCCTCGTAACACTCCCTCACCCAGGATGCCTCGTAACACTCCCTCACCCAGGATGCCTCGTAACACTCCCTCACCCAGGATGCCTCGTAACACTCTCACCCAGGATGCCTCGTAACACTCCCTCACCCAGGATGCCTCGTAACACTCCCTCACCCAGGATGCCTCGTAACACTCCCTCACCCAGGATGCCTCGTAACACTCCCTCACCCAGGATGCCTCGTAACACTCCCTCACCCAGGATGCCTCGTAACACTCCCTCACCCAGGATGCCTCGTAACACTCCCTCACCCAGGATGCCTCGTAACACTCCCTCACCAGGATGCCTCGTAACACTCCCTCACCCAGGATGCCTCGTAACACTCCCTCACCCAGGATGCCTCGTAACACTCCCTCACCCAGGATGCCTCGTAACACTCCCTCACCCAGGATGCCTCGTAACACTCCCTCACCCAGGATGCCTCGTAACACTCCCTCACCCAGGATGCCTCGTAACACTCCCTCACCCAGGATGCCTCGTAACACTCCCTCACCCAGGATGCCTCGTAACACTCCCTCACCCAGGATGCCTCGTAACACTCCCTCACCCAGGATGCTCTCCGTACACTACTCCTCACCCAGGATGCCTCGTAACACTCCCTCACCCAGGATGCCTCGTAACACTCCCTCACCCAGGATGCCTCGTAACACTCCCTCACCCAGGATGCCTCGTAACACTCCCTCACCCAGGATGCCTCGTAACACTCCCTCACCCAGGATGCCTCGTAACACTCCCTCACCCAGGATGCCTCGTAACACTCCCTCACCCAGGATGCCTCGTAACACTCCCTCACCCAGGATGCCTCGTAACACTCCCTCACCCAGGATGCCTCGTAACACTCCCTCACCCAGGATGCCTCGTAACACTCCCTCACCCAGGATGCCTCGTAACACTCCCTCACCCAGGATGCCTCGTAACATCTCCCTCACCCAGGATGCCTCGTAACACTCCCTCACCCAGGATGCCTCGTAACACTCCCTCACCCAGGATGCCTCGTAAACACTCCCTCACCCAGGATGCCTCGTAACACTCCCTCACCCAGGATGCCTCGTAACACTCCCTCACCCAGGATGCCTCGTAACACTCCCTCACCCAGGATGCCTCGTAACACTCCCTCACCCAGGATGCCTCGTAACACTCCCTCACCCAGGATGCCTCGTAACACTCCCTCACCAGGATGCCTCGTAACACTCCCTCACCCAGGATGCCTCGTAACACTCCCTCACCCAGGATGCCTCGTAACACTCCCTCCACCCAGGATGCCTCGTAAACACTCCCTCACCCAGGATGCCTCGTAACACTCCCTCACCCAGGATGCCTCGTAACACTCCCTCACCCAGGATGCCTCGTAACACTCCCTCACCCAGGATGCCTCGTAACACTCCTCACCCAGGATGCCTCGTAACACTCCCTCACCCAGGATGCCTCGTAACACTCCCTCACCCAGGATGCTCGTAACACTCCCTCACCAGGATGCCTCGTAACACTCCCTCACCCAGGATGCCTCGTAACACTCCCTCACCCAGGATGCCTCGTAACACTCCCTCACCCAGGATGCCTCGTAACACTCCCTCACCCAGGATGCCTCGTAACACTCCCTCACCCAGGATGCCTCGTAACACTCCCTCACCCAGGATGCCTCGTAACACTCCCTCACCAGGATGCCTCGTAACACTCCCTCACCCAGGATGCCTCGTAACACCTCCTCTCACCCAGGATGCCTCGTAACACTCCCTCACCCAGGATGCCTCGTAACACTCCCTCACCCAGGATGCCTCGTAACACTCCCTCACCCAGGATGCCTCGTAACACTCCCTCACCCAGGATGCCTCGTAACACTCCCTCACCCAGGATGCCTCGTAACATTTCCCTCATCCCAGGATGCCTCGTAACCACTCCCTCACCCAGGATGCCTCGTAACACTCCCTCACCCAGGATGCCTCGTAACACTCCCTCACCCAGGATGCCTCGTAACACTCCCTCACCCAGGATGCCTCGTAACACTCCCTCACCCAGGATGCCTCGTAACACTCCCTCACCCAGGATGCTCGTAACACTCCCTCACCCAGGATGCCTCGTAACACTCCCTCACCCAGGATGCCTCGTAACACTCCCTCACCCAGGATGCCTCGTAACACTCCCTCACCCAGGATGCCTCGTAACACTCCCTCACCCAGGATGCCTCGTAACACTCCCTCACCCAGGATGCCTCGTAACACTCCCTCACCCAGGATGCCTCGTAACACTCCCTCACCCAGGATGCCTCGTAACACTCCCTCACCCAGGATGCCTCGTAACACTCCCTCACCCAGGATGCCTCGTAACACTCCCTCCCACCCAGGATGCCTCGTAACACTCCCTCACCCAGGATGCCTCGTAACACTCCCTCACCCAGGATGCCTCGTAACACTCCCCACCCAGGATGCCTCGTAACACTCCCTCACCCAGGATGCCTCGTAACACTCCCTCACCCAGGATGCCTCGTAACACTCCCTCACCCAGGATGCCTCGTAACACTCCCTCACCCAGGATGCCTCGTAACACTCCCTCACCCAGGATGCCTCGTAACACTCCCTCACCAGGATGCCTCGTAACACTCCCTCACCCAGGATGCCTCGTAACACTCCCTCACCCAGGATGCCTCGTAACACTCCCTCACCCAGGATGCCTCGTAACACTCCCTCACCCAGGATGCCTCGTAACACTCCCTCACCCAGGATGCCTCGTAACACTCCCTCACCCAGGATGCCTCGTAACACTCCCTCACCCAGGATGCCTCGTAACACTCCCTCACCCAGGATGCCTCGTAACACTCCTCACCAGGATGCTCGTAACATCCCTCACCCAGGATGCCTCGCAACACTCCCTCACCCAGGATGCCTCGTAACACTCCCTCACCCAGGATGCCTCGTAACACTCCCTCACCCAGGATGCCTCGTAACACTCCCTCACCCAGGATGCCTCGTAACACTCCCTCACCCAGGATGCCTCGTAACCACTCCCTCACCCAGGATGCCTCGTAACACTCCTCACCCAGGATGCCTCGTAACACTCCCTCACCCAGGATGCCTCGTAACACTCCCTCACCCAGGATGCCTCGTAACACTCCTCAAATAAGGAGCGACGAACACAAAACTTTTTCTTAAATCGGCTTCAAAGTTGCTTTATAACCTGAAGTTTTGCTCACAAGTGTTTCGTGGACTGTCTCAGGTGTTCCGTGGATTGTTTCAGGTGTTTCGTGGACTGTCTCAGGTGTTCCGTGGATTGTTTCAGGTGTTTCGTGGACTGTCTCAGGTGTTCCGTGGACTGTCTCAGGTGTTCCGTGGACTGTCTCAGGTGTTCCGTGGATCGTTTCAGGTGTTTCGTGGACTGTCCCAGGTGTTCCGTGGATTGTTTCAGGTGTTCCGTGGACTGTCCCAGGTGTTTCGTGGACTGTCCCAGGTGTTCCGTGGACTGTCCCAGGTGTTCCGTGGACTGTCCCAGGTGTTCCGTGGATTGTTTCAGGTGTTTCGTGGACTGTCTCAGGTGTTCCGTGGATTGTCCCAGGTGTTTCGTGGACTGTCCCAGGTGTTCCGTGGACTGTCCCAGGTGTTCCGTGGACTGTCCCAGGTGTTCCGTGGATTGTTTCAGGTGTTCCGTGGACTGTCCCAGGTGTTTCGTGGACTGTCCCAGGTGTTCCGTGGACTGTCCCAGGTGTTTCGTGGACTGTCCCAGGTGTTCCGTGGACTGTCCCAGGTGTTCCGTGGACTGTCCCAGGTGTTCCGTGGATTGTTTCAGGTGTTCCGTGGACTGTCCCAGGTGTTTCGTGGACTGTCCCAGGTGTTCCGTGGACTGTCCCAGGTGTTCCGTGGACTGTCTCAGGTGTTCCGTGGACTGTCCCAGGTGTTCCGTGGACTGTCTCAGGTGTTCCATGGACTGTCTCAGGTGTTCCATGGACTGTCTCAGGTGTTCCGTGGACTGTCTCAGGTGTTTCGTGGACTGTCTCAGGTGTTTCGTGGACTGTCCCAGGTGTTCCGTGGACTGTTTCAGGTGTTCCGTGGACTGTCTCAGGTGTTTCGTGGACTGTCTCAGGTGTTTCGTGGACTGTCTCAGGTGTTTCGTGGACTGTCCCAGGTGTTCCGTGGACTGTTTCAGGTGTTCCGTGGACTGTCTCAGGTGTTTCGTGGACTGTCTCAGGTGTTTCGTGGACTGTCTCAGGTGTTCCGTGGACTGTCCCAGGTGTTTCGTGGACTGTCCCAGGTGTTCCGTGGACTGTCCCAGGTGTTTCGTGGACTGTCCCAGGTGTTCCGTGGATCGTTTCAGGTGTTTCGTGGACTGTCCCAGGTGTTCCGTGGACTGTCCCAGGTGTTTCGTGGACTGTCTCAGGTGTTTCGTGGACTGTCTCAGGTGTTTCGTGGACTGTCTCAGGTGTTTCGTGGACTGTCTCACGTGTTCCGTGGACTGTCCCAGGTGTTCCGTGGACTGTTTTAGGTGTTTCGTGGACTCTCAGGTGTTCCATGGACTGTCCCAGGTGTTCCGTGGACTGTTTCAGGTGTTTCGTGGACTCTCAGGTGTTCCGTGGACTGTCCCAGGTGTTCCGTGGACTGTTTCAGGTGTTTCGTGGACTGTCCCAGGTGTTTCGTGGACTGTCCCAGGTGTTTCGTGGACTCTCAGGTGTTCCGTGGACTGTCCCAGGTGTTGCGTGGACTGTTTCAGGTGTTCCGTGGACTGTCCCAGGTATTCCGTGGACTGTTTCAGGTGTTTCGTGGACTGTCCCAGGTGTTTCGTGGACTGTCCCAGGTGTTTCGTGGACTCTCAGGTGTTTCGTGGACTGTCTCAGGTGTTTCATGGACTGTCCCATGTGTTTCGTGGACTGTCCCAGGTGTTTCGTCGACTCTCAGGTGTTTCGTGGACTGTCCCAGGTGTTCCGTGAACTGTCCCAGGTGTTCCGTGGACTGTCTCAGGTTTTTCGTGGACTGTCTCAGGTGTTCCATGGACTGTCTCAGGTGTTTCGTGGACTGACCCAGGTGTTTCGTGGACTGTCCCAGGTGTTTCGTGGACTGTCTGAGGTGTTTCGTGGACTGTCTCAGGTGTTCCATGGACTGTATAAGGTCTTTTGTGAAATAATAGTGAAATTCGAAAAGCTTTCTCGACTTCTCAGATTATTATATAGTTCCTTCATCATGTGAGAAGTTACCCAAGCGCTTGCAATTTCACTCTTATTTCACAGCACTTGTTCTGTAAATATATATATATATATATATATATATATATATATATAAATATATTTTTAAAATATATATATATATATTTTTTTTTAATATAAAAAAAATAAGATCAGAGTTAACGGGTGATATAACTTTTGTAAAAAAGCATTGTAAAAAAAATGTGTACGGATGGTATCCCTACCGAAAAAATGAGTTTAAAGGGGACCATGTGAAAACTCGGGGTATTTTATTGTAGACGTTTCCCCAAATCCAGTGGCTTTTAAAATTAAAAAATTTTTCCTAGGACATAACTTAAAGACAGTGGGAAACTTGTACAGAAGTTTGAGGTAATCAGTCCCTAAAACCTAGGAGTAGGTGCGAAGAGCACCTAATTCCAGGGGACTATGGTGCTCTTCGACCTACTCCTGGGTTTGGGAGGGACTGTTTCCCCTCATTTTGTACATAGTTTATTTTCTTCAAGTTATGTTTTGGAATTTGTATGATAAACCCATGGAGGGCCCAAAAAGGTTACAAAAAAGTTTCCCCAAGATGTTCCCACTTGTGTTTTTAATTTTCATTGTAAAAAAATTTAGTGCAGTTCCTGTGGTTGGTGATCTCTCGCAATATAAGGGTTTCCTTTTAAAATTGTGTGTTCGTGCGTGCTTTGCGTCCCGTGCCCGTGCGTTTTTTGCGTGCGTGTGCGGGGCTTTCCATGTGTGTGTTGTGTGTGTGTTTTGTGGGGTGTGTGTGTGTGGTGTGTTTTGTTTTGGTGTTGTGTGTACTCCATAATTGTTGTTGCGGGGTCGGGGACTCGCTCGTGGCCCCGCCTCTTCACTGATCGTACGGGGGGTTCCCCTCTCCTCCTGCTTCCTGAGCTTTGTCATCCCTCTTCTTAAAATTTAGGGGTATGGTTCCTGCCCCCCAACTTTTTCACTTGCTTGGCTTTTTTCCAAATTCCTGACGCCTATGACTGAAGAAATATTTTCCTAAGGGCCCTGTGACGTCTGAGTCTTCACTTCCAGTTGTTCCCCCCTTGTGTCTGTGTCCTATCTCTGTCCACCTTGGTTTTTCCCCCCAGTAAACTTGTATGTCGTTTCATGTCTCCCCCCGGCCCCCTTTTGTCCCCCAGGGCGTCGTCCGATTTCCCCCAACCTTTCCTCGTACGAAAATTTCCCCCGAGCTCGGGGGCTAAACCTTGTTGCAAAAAACCCTTTTTACTTTTCTCTAAATTTTTGACATGCTTGACCCGGCGTTGGGTTTGGGACTGGTGATGCATCTCCCGTATGGGCCCCCAACATCCAGTGGGACAGTGTCTTGAACGATTCCTTATTAAGGTATCGGAAAAAGCTAATTTTTCAGGTTTCCAGGCGCCCCTATGTGCAGCAGTTATTTGGTTGATGTGTCCCCCGGTGGGCGTGCTTTTGGGGTTGTGGTCACCCCAAGGTCTTTTTCCCTGAGTGAGGGCTGTTTGTTTTTTGGGCCACCTAGCCCATACTTTTTGTCTGCGGTCTTCTTTGTCCCTCCCCCAATTTTTGGGACTTTGCATTTTTTGGGAGGGTTGAATTTGAGAAGGGCCCGTTTTGGACCACATTTTCCCCGGGGGCCCGTCCAAAGGGCTCTTTGGGGGGTCCTGCCTTCCCTCCCCATCCCCATTTTTAAATTTTTTCTCATCAGCTTCACTTTTGCGAATAGGGGGGCCTTCAGGTCAAATTTCCCTCCAAACAGGGCGTTCCCCATATATCAAAAATAGCCCCTGGTTCCCCAGAAATGACCCCTGGGGACCCCGCTCGTCAAGGCGCCCCCTTTTGATACCTCTTCACGACCATGACTCGTTTTTGCCTCCCTGTCAGGTATTCCCTGATTTCCCTTGCAGTGCCCCCCCTGTTTTTTGCGCCTGATCCTCCAGTTCTGCGCAAATTTCTTGTGGGGAAAATTGGGGGTTTTCAAAAGGCCCCCTTCCCTGCCGTCTTTTTGGAAAAAGCAATCAAACCCCCCCTCTCTCTCGTGTCTTCTTCTGTTACCCTTTCCCTAAAACTCCAGAAGGTTTGTGACACAGGTTTGCCTTCCCTGAACCCCTTTCTGGTTTTCATTTATAATCTTGTTCCGTTCCAGGTGTTCCACCACTCTCCTCCTGATAATCTTCTCCATGACTTTGCACACAATACATGTCAGAGACACAGGTCTGTAGTTTAGTGCCTCATTTCTGTTTCCTTTCTTAAATATGGGGACTACATTTGCTGTCTTCCATTTCTCAGGTAGTTGCCCAGTTTCAAGGGATGTGTTAAAGATTGTGGTTAGGGGCACGCACAGCATCTCTGCTCCTCTAAGGAACCACGGGGAGATGTCCGGTCCCATCGCCTTTGAGGTATCAAGGTCACCTAGCAGCTTCTGCACCTCCTCCTCTGTTGTCCGTATGTCATCCAACACTTGGTATATTCCCTCTTGATGTTCCCTTCTGTGCTGTTTTCCCAGAGCCCTTCCTGTCTCTACTGTAAAAACTTCCTTAAATCTCCTGTTTAGCTCCTCACATACCTCCTGATCATGACTCAAGAAATCGTAATGACACGATTGCAAACAAACCATACCCCCGGATGGGATTGAACCCGCGGTCATAGAGTCTCAAAACTCCAGCCCGTCGCGTTAGCCACTAGACCAGCTAGCCACAATAAGATTCATCCAACTAGGTATATTTCTACACCATAGGAAGGTTATCACAGGCACCACTGTGACCACAAATGCAAGTTTTTAGAGACGAATCTCCAGCTACGTGGCCGTGACGAACTCTAGCTCAAGTCCCTTCACTGCCGTCAACATGACTTGCATTTGTGGTCACAGTGGTGCCTGTGCTAACCTTCCTATGGTGTAGAAATATACCTAGTTGGATGAATCTTATTTTGGCTAGCTGGTCTAGTGGCTAACGCGACGGGCTGGAGTTTTGAGACTCTATGACCGCGGGTTCAATCCCATCCGGGGGTATGGTTTACTTCCTGATCATTTCTTGTGAGTTCTCCACCTTCTGTCCTCAGTCTGATCACCTGGTCTTTGACTGTTGTATAGCCACTTCATGAGGAAGACAACAGTTTCATGTCAGTCTTGATTTTCGATGCTATGTTATTTTCATATTGTCGCTGGGCCTCCCTCCTTACCTGTGCATACTCGTTCCTGGCTCTGTGACTAATCTCCCTATTTTCATGTGTTCTCTGTGTGTGTGTGTGCGTGCGTGCGTGCATGTGTGTGTGTGTGTGTGTGTGTGTGTGTGTGTGTGTGTGTGTGTGTGTGTGTGTGTGTGTGTTGTGTGTAATAGTATAGTTACATATTTTACACTAATATAATATCGCTTAAAACATAATAGTGGTAAAAGTATAGTTAACAATAGCGTTACCATGAACACCAAAACTGCACCAACTAGTGCACCATCAAGGACACTAACAAGGACGCCAAGAACAGCAAGAACAAGGAAAGCCATCATGAACACCGCAGGTAGTGACTGTGAATCACCTAATGAAAGACAACTGTGCTACCTCAGCTCTATATACTAATAACGTTTACATTATACACCCAGCCAGTAATAACAGTGGTCTTGATAACAATAGTAGTAGTGACTACTGCTCTTACTTATTCTACTCTTACTCTCAATACTCCTCTTTCTTTATTTTCACATATTTACTTCTACTCTTTCTTCTGTTCTTTTTCCTCCTCTTATTCCCCATCTCCCTCCTTCTCCTCACTCTCTACCTCATTATCTTCACTCTCTGCTTCTTCCTCCTCTTCACTATCTCCTCGTCTTACTAATCCTCTTTCTCCCCCCCCCCACGTGCAACAGCTACTGCTCGAGCTGTTAAGAAAAGTCTTCAGTGTGTAAAAGTCACAATTTGTTTCAGCTGTGGTTACATGACCACAGCAACAACAACACTGATGCTCAAGTGTTTACATGTATGCTCCCTTGGTATCGTCACTCCTCTCCTCACTGATTACCTCTCTCTCTCTCCTCTCTCTCTCTCATCTCTCTCTCTCTCTCTCTCTCTATCTCTCTCTCTCTCTCTTCTTTTAATCTCGTATTAACACGTTGACACACACACACTCGGACTCGAACCCCGCAACCTCAACTAGGTGAGTACACACAATACACACACACACACACACACACACACACAACACACACACCTCAACTAGGTGAGTACCACACACACACACACACACACACACACACACACCTCAACTAGGTGAGTAACACACACACACACACACACACACACACACACACACACAAACTCATACACACGCACACACACTCATACACACACTCATATACACTCATACACATACACACGCACACACACACACACCACACACACACAACACACACAACACACACACGGGAACAGTCTATGTTTTAAGGCGAGGTATGATAGAGCTCATGGAGCAGGGAGAGAGAGGACCTAGTAGCAATCAGCGAAGAGGCGGGGCCAGGAGCTGTGAATCGACCCCTGCAACCACAAATAGGTGAGTACAAATAGGTGAGTACACATTTGCATGAGACGCAGGGATGAGGACACCCTCCACCCGGAGGGCCCAAGAAAGAAGACAGAAAGAAGATGAATGACACCCCCAACCCGGGGGCCACCGCCGGGTCACCATCTGGAGAAGACCCGGGCCGGAAGTACCATCAAATCCCTAATGAATGAATGAATGAAGGGATGAGGATGCGGCAGTAATTGCGGTCAGGTCATGAAAGGTTAGGGAACAAAACCGGTTCAGCTAGTTAGAAAGCATCACACCGTAATGAAGTCAGTATATCGCTGTGGCTGAGAGCTTCAAGTGTTTGACTCTCACACTGGAATGAAAAACCTAATTATTTAACTGTTTTAAGTTATGCTCAGTGAGTCGCCTTTTTTTTCTGTTCACACTTCAATTGTTTTTGGAGCCTTTATGTAATGCATTTACTGGTGTTATGGCATGCTGTAATTTTGCTTTTAGAGGACAGTTTAATCTGTGAGGAGAAAAGTTCATTAGGAGTGGTGGCAGTTTGTTAGGCAGTATGCTTGTTCTGTTAGGTGGGTACATCGTTCCCGCTACCCCTCTTCCCCCAAGTGGGGGGTAGCGGTTGTTAGTCACTTGACTTTCGGCTTCCATCAAATCTGTAAGTATTCATTCCACTCCTGTTTAACTTATAATGTGTTTGAATAATTTGGTTTAAACAAGACCTTCAATATTGTTTATATTTGTTTCACTAATTCTTCCTGTCATGATTTGGACTTACGTAGTGTAACGTCATCATTTTAATCCTGACCATTTTTTTAAAGGCAGTACACCTATCATGTGAGTGATTTCTCGATTGGTGTGTAATTTTGTGGTTATTTTAACCTCGGGTCATGCGACACAGGTGAGGTAAGAGGGGCAGCATTCATCTTAACAGATCTTACATTCAATCTGGCATCTGTATCTACACTGGTCCACCTTCCACTCGTAACCAATTCATAATCAGCCGTTCCCCAGTTATCACTCCACCAGCGTTTCTTTGTTCTTTACTGGTGACTCAACTGCTTCACAAGTTGAACATCAAAATGGTATACAATACCGACAGGTTGATAGGTAAGACATATATGCAACAGTTAGACAACTTTATTCCGAAACGTTTCGCCCACACAGTAGGCTTCTTCAGTCGAATACAGAAAGTAGGCAGATAGTTCCTGACTGTGGAACTGGACTTCTCCAGGCTGAGGGACTGACAACCTCAAATTCTACGACTTCAAGGGTGATGGACTGATTACATCTTCACATCTCTACTGTTCCTGCCTACTTTCTGTATTTGACTGAAGAAGCCTACTGTGTAGGCGAAAAGTTTCGGAATAAAGTTGTTTAACTGTTGCATATGTGTCTTGCTTCACAAGTGTTGTGGTGGTCGGAAGATTGCAGTACCTCGTCAGAATCTCTACTCGTGTTGGGGGTCACTGTCTTCTCAGTTTGTCAACATAAATATCCACCTGTGATCCCCCCTTCCAATAGTCATCAACAACGGTTCAGCGTTCCAGACCATGATTCAGAGCTACGTGTCCAGAACATTGGCACGGCACTATTTTCCGCTACGCACTACGTACATATTAGCTGTCATATATATATATATATATATATATAATATATATATATATATATATATATATATATATATATATATATATATATATATATATATATATATATATATATATATATATATATATATATATATATATATATATATATATATTTCATTTTTCATTTCTTTGATTCAAATAGGATTAATTCCATGTTTAAGTGTTTTATATTCTTTACTAATTTTATATATTATGTTATCATTGATTTTTCTATCTTTTCATTTCCATAATACCTTTGAAGAGTTCCGAGAGTTTCACTACTCTCGGAGCCCGGCCATGGGCCAGGCTCGTCTGGTGCTTCCCTGGTCAACCAGGCTGTTGCTGCTGGAGGCCCACTGTCCCACATATCCATCACAGCCTGGTTGATCTGGCACCTGGTGAAGATACTTGCACAGTTTCCAGCCGTGTTTGATATCTTCTGGTAATATGTTGAATAGTCGGGGACCCCGGATGTTGATATAGTGTTTCCTTATTGTCCCCACCGCACCCCTGCTCCTCACTGGGTTTATTTTGTACTCCCTCCCATATCTCTCACTCCTGTATGTTAAGGCAGTGTGCACATTTGGGACCAGGCCCTCGAGTACTTTCCAGGTGTATATTTACATGTATCTCTCTCTCCTCCGCTCCAATGAGTACATGTTTAAGACTTGAAGACATTCCTAGTAATTTGGGTGCTTTACTGGCTCAGTGTGATCCGTAAATGATCTCTTTATTTGTTCCATCTCTAATATTTCTCCTGCTTTGAATTATTGTCGGTTTAGCGCTATATTTGATTATAATAATCCTTCTTTGAACGGGGCTGTCAGCACTGAGCAATATTAAAGTAAAAGGACACAAGTACAACTAATGTGACATTTTATTGTGGCAACGTTTCGCTCTCCAGGAGCTTTATCAAGCCATTACAAACAATACATGGACACAGAGGGTATATAAAGGCTCAGAGTGAGGTGCAGTACTAGTGAGGTAACATTTCGATGTTCACTAGTGGTAGTAGTAGTAGTAGTAGTGGCAAAAGTAATACAATATGGTAGAGCAATTAATTCGTACATGAGTAAAAGGATATAAAAGCTATTACTTGGGTAACATAAAAATAGGTTGGACAAATATAGACTGGAAAGAGGCAGCTTGTTTCAGTGTTCACTCTCTGTAATGTGCTTTGTGTAGTATAACAGGAGAGACTATGTGATGGCAGGGTTTACTGTTTTCAGGAGGATTCTTGCTAAGACTTCGGAGATGGTGAAGCTGCCGTTGTTTTGTTTAATTGTATTCGAAACAGCGATCAGTGCTGATTCGAGGCACTTGCGTTGCGGAAATTAGTTTCTTTGATCACTAATTGGGCGTCTCTGAATTTCATGAGATGATTGGTGGAATTTCGGTGTTGTACACAGGCGTTGTTCAAGTTATCGTTCCTACGTGCGTAAATGTGTTCATTGAGGCGGGTGTCGAGGTTTCTTGCTGTTTCACCTACGTAAATCTTGTCACAGCCTCCACATGGTATAGTGTAAACTCCTGCATTGACTGGTTCGTGGTGCTTGGATTTTGTCCTGGTTAGATCCTTTATTGAAGTGCTAGAAGCGATGGCGACTCTGGTGTTAGCTTGTGAAAGTACTTTTGAGACGTTCAGTGCAACCTGGCTGTTGGGAAGAATTATAACTTTGTTGGGAGTGGTGTTGATGCGTGGAGAATTAATGATCTGAAGAGCTCCTTTTTTTTGCAGTCTTTGATGAAAAAAGAAGGAAAATGTAACTCAGTGAATGTTTGGTGAATGTATGTACATTCCTCGTCAAGAAACTCAGGACTACAAATTCGGTATGCTCTTAGGAAAAAACCCGATGATGATGCCTCTTTTGGTCTTGGTATCTTGACTGGAATAGAAGTGTGTGAGATCATTTTTATTGGTGGGTTTCCGATAAACTTGAAATCTTAGGTTGTTGTCTACTTTGTGAATGAGGACGTCGAGGAAAGGTAGCTTATCATTGGACTCTTCTTCTGTATAAACTGGATCGCCGGTTCAACTGCGTTGAGCCTTGCCTGAAGATTCCGTACATCAAAACGTTTGGGAGTTATTACGAGGATGTCGTCCACGTAACGTAACCAAGTGACGCTTGAAGGGATGATGTTGGCGAAGTGTTCGGACTCTAGGTGTTCCATGTATAAGTTGGCTAGGACGGCACTGATGGGGGACCCCATTCCCATGCCGTAGGTTTGTTTGTAGAGCTTGTTGGGGTCGTTGGCGACGTTCTTAAGGGCAGTGATGTATCGTCACGCACCTTAACCGACTACGAGAAACAAGCACCACCAACATACGCAAACCTAACTATCAACTCAATCTAGTTACCATGAACCATAGACACAGTGACAGCAACTTCCAGAAGGGTTATATACAGGGCCTTCTCACTGCAGCTTTATGTGAACCTTTTTCTTCTAATATTCCTAGACGATACATCACTGCTCTTAAGAACCTCGCCAACGACCCCAACATTATCGTCACCACCGCCGACAATGGAGGTGGAGTCGTCATACTCAACACCAGTGACTACAACACTAAAATGATGGACCTTTTGAATGATCAATCTACATACGAACCCATCAGCACTCAACAGTGGGAGACGCTCACCAAAGATTTTCTATACAAAACCAGACAAATGCTCAAATGCACTAGAGAAGGGAAGAAACTTCTGTACTTGTTACCAAGCAACCCTAAACCAGCACACATGTATGGTTTACCCAAGACCCATAAACACAATATTCCTCTCAGACTAATCACGTCAGGAATAGGCAGTGCTCCACACAAACTAGCCGGAGTTCTTGCCAAACATCTTTCTTGCCTTCTGGGAACCATCAGCCCCGCTCATCTTAAACACTCAGGCGACCTTCTCAACCGCATCCGAAACCTCTCCATCCGTAACAAGAAACTAAGCAGTTTGGATGTGACTTCCCTCTTCACAAAAGTACCTACCAAAAAAGCCATCGAGGTTCTACGACGTAAAGTGAAAGTTAAGACACATGTGCAACATCTCCTCCAGCACGATGCTGTGAACACTAACTCCAAGGCTGAGGGACTGATTACCTCATCTTTTGTATATAGTTCTACTGTCTTCCAATTATGTCCTAGAATCTGTATTGATAAAGCCTCTGGATGGCGAAACGTCTACAATAAAGATATCCAGATGTTGCACGTGTGTCTTAACTTTCATATTGTCGGTATTTTATACCTTTCTTGCACAACGACGTAAAGTCAATCAGGACCTTAATCTTCCTCTACCTCCCGGAGATTTTGTTGACTTGATTGAACTCTGTGTTAATTTCAACTGTTTTTCTTTCAATAACAAGCTCTACGGCATGGGAATGGGGTCCCCCATAAGTGCCGTCCTATCCAACTTATACATGGAACACCTAGAGTCCGGACACTTCGCCAACATCATCCCTTCAAGCGTCACTTGGTTACGTTACGTGGACGACGTCCTCGTAATAACTCCCAAACGTTTTGATGTACGGAATCTTCAGGCAAGGCTCAACGCAGTTGAACCGGCGATCCAGTTTACACTAGAAGAAGAGTCCAATGACAAGCTACCTTTCCTCGACGTCCTCATTCACAAAGACAACAACCTAAGATTTCAAGTTTATCGGAAACCCACCAATAAAAATGATCTCACACACTTCTATTCCAGTCAAGATACCAAGACCAAAAGAGGCATCATCACCGGGCTTTTCCTAAGAGCATACCGAATTTGTAGTCCTGAGTTTCTTGACGAGGAATGTACATACATTCACCAAACATTCACTGAGTTACATTTTCCTTCTTTTTTCATCAAAGACTGCAAAAAAAAAAAAAAGAGCTCTTCAGATCATTAATTCTCCACGCATCAACACCACTCCCAACAAAGTTA
Source organism: Cherax quadricarinatus (assembly GCF_026875155.1). Classification (NCBI taxonomy): domain Eukaryota; kingdom Metazoa; phylum Arthropoda; class Malacostraca; order Decapoda; family Parastacidae; genus Cherax; species Cherax quadricarinatus. Next base: position 45,452 of record NC_069456.1, on the reverse strand, counting down.
TAATTTGTAGATGAATGGTTCAGAGAACCGACATGTTGATAAATTAGACACATGTGCAACTCTTGGGTATCTTTATTGAGGAAACGTTTCGCCACACAGTGGCTTCATCAGTCCATACGTAGGAGAATCTTGAAGAACAGGAGGATTCTATTCAAGATTGATGGACTGACCACATCGACTCAAGGTTGAGGGACTGATTACCTCATTCTCCTCCTGTTCTTCAAGATTCTCCTTTGTATGGACTGATGAAGCCACTGTGTGGCGAAACGTTTCCTCAATTAAGATACCCAAGAGTTGCACATGTGTCTAATTTATCAAAGTTATAATTCTTCCCAACAGCCAGGTTGCACTGAACGTCTCAAAAGTACTTTCACAAGCTAACACCCGAGTCGCCATCGCTTCTAGCACTTCAATAAAGGATCTAACCAGGACAAAATCCAAGCACCACGAACCAGTCAATGCAGGAGTTTACACTATACCCTGTGGAGGCTGTGACAAGATTTACGTAGGTGAAACAGCAAGAAACCTCGACACCCGCCTCAATGAACACATTTACGCATGTAGGAACGATAACTTGGACAACGCCTGTGTACAACACCGAAATTCCACCAATCATCTCATGAAATTCAGAGACGCCCCATTAGTGGCCAAAGAAATTAATTTCCGCAGACGCAAGTGCCTCGAATCAGCACTGATCGCTGTTTCGAATACAATTAAACAAAACAAGGGCAGCTTCCCCATCTCCGAAGTCTTAGCAAGAATCCTCCTGAAAACAGTAAACCCTGCCATCACATAGTCTCTCCTGTTATACTACACAAAGCACATTACAGAGAGTGAACACTGAAACAAGCTGCCTCTTTCCAGTCTATATTTGTCCAACCTATTTTTATGTTCCCCAAATTTAATAGCTTTTTATACCTTTTACCTGTACGAATTAATTGCTCTACCTTTATTGTATTACTTTTCCCATCTCCAAATACTTACTACTACTACTACTACTACTATACTACTCCCTACTACTACTACACCACCACTAGTGAACATCGAAATGGTACCTCACTAGTATTGCACCTCACTCTGAGCCTTTATATACCCTCTGTGTCCATGTATTGTTTATAATGGCTTGATAAAGCTCCTGGAGAGCGAAACGTTGCCACAATAAAATGTCACATTAGTTGCACTTGTGTCCTTTTACTTTACATATTGTCGGTAATTCTACCAACTTTATTACTGAGCAATATTCTAAATAAGGGAGCACTAACGATTTGAAGTGTCACCATTGGCATTATTTCCCTTGTTTTGAAAGTTCTCAATACCCGCCCCGTCATTATCTGGCTGTCTTGATCTTAGTTTTACTATATTCTTTAAAAGAGAGGTTAGCTGACAATTATTCTCAAGTCTTTTACGTGTTCCATTCCTTCTATTTAGCGACCCTCTGGAGTTTTGTATACAGTGTTCCTTTTGGGTGCTTTATTCTTTCCATACCTAAGCAGTTGGAACTTATCACCATTGAACATCATGTTCTCCAGTGCCCGCTGGAAAACTCTGTCTTCCTGTATTTTTTTAGTGTCCTCTACCGTAGTGACTTTCATACTTATTTTAGTTTCATCTGCAAATGATGATACAAAAGTGTGACGGATGTTTTCATCTATGGATGAGAAACAGCAGAGGTGCCAGGAGAGTATCTTGGAGAACTGAGCTTTTTACCTCGCTGATGCTGGATCTTGCTCTGTTTACTATTACTTTCTGTGTTGTGTGTGTTAGGAACCCGAAAATCCATCTGCTGATAGGGCTGCTGAACCTTCACACTAACCAAACCTAACCCCAGTAACATTGCTATAAATTCCCAATGTATATGCTATGAAGCCGAACACAACTGCTCGCAGCTTCATGGTTGAAGTGGCGGTTACAAGAATGATAAACATTCAAGAAATTACCGAGATTAAGACACGTAACCGTGGCATTAATGATGGATGAAAGTCTTATTGCCTTGCCTAGTACAAATATGTCCTTTCAAAACTCAATTTACAGAGATTTCAGAAATGTTTTGATCCGTTCTGGACCACTGTAAAGAGTTCAGGGTGGACCGAAATGTCATTTAGAATTTATTTTCCATATTAAATACCGTAAATTGTTCTAGCTACGGTACTGTAAGTTATTATTCGAATCAATTATATAATGACATTGATCTAAATATTTATCACAGAGTCAAATTCTGTACTCAGGAAATCGTAATGACACGATTGCAAACAAACCACGGTACGGGTGAGATTAAACTCGTGGTGAGTGAACTCACCGCGAGTTCAATTCCCACCCGTACCGTGGTTCAGATTCTGTAAATAAGTACAGGTAACACATATTTGTAAGATAAAGACAAATGAGCTATAGGTATGTTAAGAAGTACTTGTTTAGTCTCAAGGCTGTTGAAAAGTGGAATAACTTGGATGAGAAACTGGTTTTAAGAGTAGACATGATAAAGCCCAAGAGGACAATACACAGCAGTGCTGGTCTACCTAACACTGGAGACTACCTGTTGATGGTTGGGGGATCCCTGCCCCCTTGGCCCGGCCACGTACTAGGCTTCCTGGTCGTTGTACTAATCAGTCAGACTATTTGTTAGCTGGCCGCAGTCCAATGTAAAAATCACGAGCTGGCTCGTGAGGAAGTATTTGGAGGAACTTAAATACCGGGGAATCGACCCCCGAAAACACTACTGGTCTACTCACTGGAGCGGAGGAGAGAGAGAGATACGTGATAAAATATACCTGGAAAGCACTCTAGGGCCTTGTTCCAAATCTACACTCTGCCATAACAACATACTAGAGTGAAAGTTATGGGAGGAAGTGTAAAATAAAGTGAACAGCAGGAGTGGCGTGGGAACAATATCAACGTCTGTACCTCCAGATTATTCAGCACTCTAACAGAACATATCAGAAACACTGCTATGAAATTGTAGGAGTCTTCCAGAGGAAACCAGGCAAGTGTTTTCACCAGGTGCCAGATCAACCAGGCTGTGGTTGACCAGGCAACCACCAGACGAGCCTAGTCCAAGGCCGGGCTTTAGGACTAGAAAAACTCGAAACTGATCAAAGGTATATCAAAGGACACACATATGATTGAGGTGGAGGGAAATGATATAAAATACTGATACCATGGGGAGACAGATGCAATATAATGTGATGATTTATTAACAACGTTTCTCTCACACAGTGAGCTTTATCGTCACTGTGTGGGCGAAACGTTGTCACTAAAGGATCGCATTATTGTGCGTTTGTCTATCAATCGTGTGTGAAGTGATAAGGGAAGTGTGTACACACGTGTGTGAGACCATGACAGAAGTGTGTGTGTGTGTGTGTGTGTGTGTGTGTGTGTGTGTGTGTACACGTGTGACGTGATGAAGCATGTGTGTAGACAGGTGTGTGGGTTACTGAAGCGTGTACGTATATATACACAGGTGCTACCGTCAGGTTGTGTGAAGGGTGGTCAAGCATAACCCTGTTTGCACCCACCTTCCTTTTTCTTGCGTCACTTTGTGCACATGCAAGTCACGTGTGAGGATGCCCGTGTGCACACATTAATCTCCGACAAACACACACACACACGACACTGGAGGACAGGAGGATTAGGGGAGACTTGATAACGACATACAAAATACTGCGTGGAATAGACAAGGTGGACAGAGACAAGATGTTCCAGAGATGGGACACAGAAACAAGGGGTCACTCTTGGAAGTTGAAGACTCAGATGAGTCACAGGGATGTTAGGAAGTATTTCTTCAGTCATAGAGGGGTCAGGAAGTGGAACAGTCTACCGAGTGATGTAATGGAGGCAGGGACCATACATGGCTTTAAGACGAGGTATGATAAAGTTCATGGAGCAGGGAGAGAGAGGACCTAGGAGCGTTCAGTGAAGGGGCGGGGCCAGGAGCTGAGTCTCGACCCCTGCAACTACAATTAGGCGAGTACACACACACACACACACACACACACTACAGGCCTAGTGTCTAATCGACATGTGCCTAGGACACAATGGTAACTAACACACACACACACACACACACACACGCGCGCGCGCGCGCACACGCATATGCTACAGGCCTAGTGTCTAATCGACATGTGCCTAGGACACAATGGTAACTAACACACACACACACACACACACACACACACCAACACGTGCGCACACACACACACCAACACGTGCGCACACACACACACACACACACACACACACACACACACATACACACACACACATACACACACACACACACACACACATATACAACAGGCCTAGTGTCTAATCGACATGTGCCTAGGACAAAATGGTAACTAACACACACACACACACACACACACACACACACACACACACACACACACACACACACACACACAGACACACACACACACGACACAGTAGGGACAGCGAGCGCGCTAGTCACGCCGTCAGTGCTCCGGGAATTTAAGTGTTTTTGAGGGCTACTAAGTGTTCTGCAAGGGTTGCTAAGTGTCTCAGGGTAGTCAACAATCCTAGAAGTGTTTTTTTTTAATTGCCTGAGCCACATAAGTGTGGGGAGAGCCACAATTTTGAAAGTGATCTGGAAAATAAAAGCGTTGTGGCGCAGGCTAGTGTGTAAGGCGGCGTTGCCAAGTGTCACCCAAGAAAGGTAATAAAGTGAAACAATCGTGTGACCAGTGAAAGAAATACAGTGAATAGGGTACATTATTAACGAGAAGAAATTGAGGTGGATCTACGCCAGGACGTACATCGAGCTGGATCTACGCCAGGACGTCACATCGACCTGGACAATCTACAGTGCTACAGCTGCACTACAAGTACTGTATCACCTATGAGTGGTTGTTTGGGTGTGGGGTCCAGGTTCCAATTAACCGCCAAGCTGAATGTGAATGGTCTAACTCTCATAGCACGATAAAGAATAGGCACTCAAGTATTCAATAAGGTTTAGCAAATGGTAATCCATTGAACAAGGCGATTAACTCACTATAAGCAGGTCAATATAGGCAACACTGTAAGGGTGGGAGTCAGGTCACAAGAGGTTGTGGACAAAGCGACAACTGAGAATCTACATTACACTCCAAGCACAAGCCACCTACTTTTCAGACACATAATAAACCCACACATAATTCGACACATAATTACACACACACACACACACACACACACACACACACACACACACACACACACACACACACACACATACACACACACACACACACACACACATGAGAAGAATCGAATCGGACGAGGATCAGGCAGGACTACAAAGAGACCTGGGCAGGCTACAAGCCTGGTCCAGCAACTGGCTCCTTGAATTTAACCCTGCCAAATGCAAAGTCATGAAGATTGGGGAAGGGCAAAGAAGACCGCAGACACAATATAGTTTAGATGGCCAGAGACTGCAAACCTCACTCAAGGAAAAAGATCTGGGGGTGAGTATAACACCGAGCATATCTGCTGAGGCGCACATCAATCAGATAACTGCTGCAGCATACGGGCGCCTGGCAAACCTACGAATAGCGTTCCGATACCTCAGTAAGGATTCGTTTAAGACTCTGTACACAATCTACGTCAGGCCCATACTGGAGTATGCAGCACCAGCTTGGAATCCACACCTAGTCAAGCACGTCAAGAAATTAGAGAAAGTGCAAAGGTTTGCAACAAGACTAGTCCCAGAGCTACGGGGATTGTCCTATGAAGAAAGGTTGAGGGAAATCGGCCTGACGACACTGGAGGCCAGGAGGGTCAGGGGAGACATGATAACGACATATAAAATACTGCGCGGAGATTAGACGAGGTGGACAAAGACGGGATGTTCCAGAGATGGGACACAGACACAAGAGGTCACAATTGGAAGTTGAAGACTCAGATGAATCAAAGGGATGTTAGGAAGTATTTCTTCAGTCATAGAGTAGTCAGGCCATGGAATAGCCTAGAAAGTGATGTGGTGGAGGCAGGAACCATACATAGTTTTAAGGCGAGGTATGATAGAGCTCATGGGGCAGGGAGAGAGAGGACCTAGTAGCAATCAGCGAAGAGGCGGGGCCAGGAGCTGTGACTCGACCCTGCAACCACAAATAGGTGAGTACAAATAGGTGAGTACACACACCACACACACACACACACACAATCGACATGTGCCTAGGACAAAATGGTAACTAACAGACACACACTGAGATTGGTCACCCAACTAGGTGAGTACACACACACACACACACACACCACACACACACACACATCAACACACACATCAACACGCACACACACACACACACATCAACACGCACACACCACACACACACACACATCACACGCACACACACACACACCAACACACACACACACACACACACACACACACGCATATACTATCAGGCCTAGTGTCTAATCGACATGTGCCTAGGACAAAATGGTAACTAACACACACACACACTAACACACACATTTTCTCTCTCTCTCTCTCTCTCTCTCTCTCTCTCTCTCTCTCTCTCTCTCTCTCTCTCTCTCTCTCTCTCTCTCTCTCTCTCTCTCTCTCTCTCTGCCACCAGAACCACGGTTCGATCCCCCGTCCGTTCTTGCGTTTATTCATTGACAGTTGTTTATGACGTATTCTGAGTTTATAGACTGTATGGCGTTGAGGGAGTGAGAATAAATTGACCTGGGTAAACTTCTGGGGCCTGGGAATAGACAGTAGGTGTGTCACAGATGGTGACGCTGACGGAGAACATGAACACAAGTTCTTGTTCCGAAATCATATTGTAAGCCTTGTAGCTCAGCGGGTAACCGCTGTGCTTGCTGTCACCAGGACCACGTTTCGAGCCCTCTGAGGTCTTCTTCGTCTGTGGAAGAGGCAAACGTTAATTAAAATTTTATGGATATGCCTTAGGGAAATAATAATAATAATAATAATAATAATAATAATAACAGCAACACAACAGAAAAATGTACTTTGATGTAAGTTGAATATAACTCTGGTTTATCTGTGTCAAGCATTAAAAATAATAGAAGTAAATAATGAATCAGAATGGCATGGTAATGCAGTTAGAAGCCTGAATCAATTTGTTAATATAACGTGAATGTAGACTCTCAGAGTCGGAAAACTGCGTAGATCTGTCTCACTATGATAACATAAATGTAGACAAGCAATTTTGCAGTGCAATGGGAGCAGACTGACTGGTACAACCACTCATTTACGTAGTAACTTACAATGTAAACATCGATTCAGCAACTCATTTACGTTGCTACTTGCTATGTAAACAGACCGATTCAGCAACTCATTTACGTTGCTACTTGCACTGTAAACAGACCGATTCAGCAACTCATTTACGTTGCTACTTGCACTGTAAACAGGCCGATTCAGGAACTCATTTACGTTGCTACTTGCACTGTAAACAGACCGATTCAGCAACTCATTTACGTTGCTACTTGCACTGTAAACAGGCCGATTCAGGAACTCATTTACGTTGCTACTTGCACTGTAAACAGACCGATTCAGCAACTCATTTACGTTGCTACTTGCACTGTAAACAGACCGATTCAGGAACTCATTTACGTTGCTACTTGCACTGTAAACAGACCGATTCAGCAACTCATTTACGTTGCTACTTGCACTGTAAACAGACCGATTCAGCAACTCATTTACGTTGCTACTTGCACTGTAAACAGACCGATTCAGCAACTCATTTACGTTGCAACTTGCAATGTAAACAGACCGATTCAGCAACTCATTTACGTTGCTACTTGCACTGTAAACAGACCGATTCAGCAACTCATTTACGTTGCTACTTGCACTGTAAACAGACCGATTCAGCAACTCATTTACGTTGCTACTTGCACTGTAAACAGACCGATTCAGCAACTCATTTACGTTGCAACTTGCACTGTAAACAGACCGATTCAGCAACTCATTTACGTTGCAACTTGCAATGTAAACAAAGTGACTCGCCCAATCGCTTACTCCTTAATTCTGCTTGCCTGAAAATTTTGAGTGACAAAAGGGAATAAAATTCCAATATATTACTCCATTAATAATTTTCAAAACAATTGGAAACTTTTTTTGACTAATGTTGGCGAATATAAATATTTTAGACCTGTGTTCAAAATTCATAAGTGTAACCCAGTTAACTATCTATTTTATTCTAAATGTTTTAATGAATTGAATTGTTTTTGTTGAAAGTTAAGGATAAAACTAACACACACACACACGTACGCACGCGCGCACGCACACGGGGCCACAGTTGGAAGTTGAAGATTCAGATGAGTCAGAGGGATGGTAGGAAGTATTTCTTCAGTCATAGAGTTGTCAGGAAGTGGAATAGTCTGGAAAGCGAGGTAGTCGAGGAAATATCCATATATAGCTTTAAGAAGAGGTATGATAAAGCTCATGGAGCAGGGAGAGATAATAATAATAATAATAATAATAATAATAATAATAATAATAATAATATCTTTATTTACTACAAGTACATGTACAAGGTATACAGTCCTAGCTGACAACAATGACATACTACTATATAGAAACTCCCTTGTTATGCTCTGCATTTCGGGCAAATTAGGTCAGTGTCCCGGGATGCGACCCACACCAGTCGACTAACACCCAGGTACCCATTTTACTGATGGGGAACATAGACAACAGGTGGAAAGAAACACGTCCAATGTTTCTACTCTGGCTGGGAATCGAACCCAGGCCCTCGCCGTGTGAAGCGAGAGCGTTAGCCACCAGGCCGCCAGATTGGACCAAGTAGCTACCAGTGAAAATATAAACACATATTCAGTATAATGTGATCCTTTATTGACAACGTTTCGCCCACACAGTAGGCTTTTTCAAGTCACAAAAAGATCTACCTGGGGTGGAAGGTACGCGAGTATTTATAGTCAGGTTCAGAATGCTGTGTCGGTATTTTATACCATTTATTTCCAGCAACCAGTGAAGGGGAGGGGTCAGGAGCTGAGTCTCGACCCCTGCAACTACAATTAGGTGAGCGCGCGCACACACACACACACACACAGGAAGTGGAATAGTTTGGGAAGCGATGTAGTGGAGGCAGGATCCATACATAGCTTTAAGCAGAGGTATGATAAGTTCACGGTTTAGGGAGAGTAACCTAATAGCGACCAGTGAAGAGGCGGGGCCAGGAGTTTGGACTCGACCCCTGAAACCTCAACTAAGTGAGTACAACTAGGTGAGTACACACACACACACACACACGGGGCCAGGAGCTGAGTCTCGACCCCTGCAACCACAATTAGGTGAGTACACAACCACAACACACACACACACACACACACACACACACACACACACACACACACACACACACACACACACACAACACACACACACACACATCACCAAGCAGTAAGATGTTTGGGGATGGAGCTGGAAGGTTTTCCAAACAGTAATCAATTTTTAGTAGCTGTTCCTTGAACTGTTGTGAGGTTACATCTGGTGGCTTGTATACAACCACAGTGACTAGGTTTTGGTTCTCGATCTTTACTGATAGAACTTCAACTACCTCATTTGTGGTGTTCAGCAACTCCGTGCAGATAAGGGACTCTTTGACATACAGGCCAACCCCCCCTTGTTGCCTGTTTTTTCTGTCGCATCTAAAAAGGTTGTAACCACTTATCCATATTTCACTGTCAAAGTGATCTTTTGTGTGAGTCTCTGTGAAGGCTGCAAACATTGCATTAGACTCCACTAGAAGGCCACTGATAAAAGGTATGTTGTTGTTGGTGGATGGCTTAAGGCCCTGTATATTAGCAAATATGAACGAGGTTGTATTCTGTGTTTGTTGGGGGATTTTGTTATTGGCATCAGTAGTTGTAATTCTGGAGGGCCATGGGTGGCCACTGGCTGCGCCTCCAGTCCAACAAGGCTCCGAGGTGGTGGACTACTTTTGTTATTTCCTTCCATTTTCTTTTTCCGTTTCCTGCCACTAAAAAATCACCTGGAGTTGGGTTGTCGTAGCTACTATTGTTTGTCTTGTGGGGTCTGTGCCTCCTGGTCCCTTTTAGATGGTATGCAGGGCAGTCGATGTTGTAACACTGCTTCTGGAGGACCGAGGAGTGGCACATTTTTGGGTGAAAGAAAGTACAGGAAGAAGAACGACACACTCCTTTAGACAGGAGGTCGCTACATTTTTTGGGATGCTCAAAGTTGCATGTCCCATTTTTTTCCCTGTCATTCCATGCTTACAGATGCCAAATGCAGAGTCACGAAGATCGGGGAAGGGCAAAGAAGACCGCAGACACAGTATAGTCTAGGTGGCCAAAGACTGCCAACCTCACTCAAGGAAAAAGATCTTGGGATGAGTATAATACCGAGCACATCTCCAGAGGCGTACATCAGTCAGATAACTGCTGCAGCGTATAGGCGTCTGGCAAACCTAAGGATAGCGTTCCGATACCTCAGTAAGGAATCGTTCCAGACTCTGTATACCATATACGTCAGGCCCATACTGGAGTAAGCAGGACTAGTTTGGAATCCTCACCTGGTCAAGCACGTCAAGAAAGTAGAGAAAGTGCAAAGGTTTGCAACAAGGCTAGTCCCAGAGCTAAGGGGATTGTCCTACGAAGAAAGATTAAGGGAAATTAGCCTGACAACACTGGAGGACAGGAGGGTCAGGGGAGACATGATAACGACATATAAAATACTGTGCGGAATAGACAAGGTGGACAAAGATAGGATGTTCCAGAGATGGGACACAGAAACAATTGGAAGCTGATGACTCATATGAATCAAAGGGATGTTAGGAATTATTTCTTCAGTTATAGAGTTGTCAGGCAGTGGAATAGCCTAGAGAGTGACGTAGTGGAGGCGGGAACCATACATAGTTTAAAGACGAGGTTTGATAAAGCTCATGGAGCAGGGGGAGAGAGGATCTAGTAGTAATCAGTGAAATGGAGGGGCCAGGAGCTATGAATCGACCCCTGCAACCACAAATAGGTGAGTATACACACACACACACACACACACACAACAGGCCTAGTGTCTAACCGACATGTGCCTAGGACAAAATGGTAACACACACACACACACCACACACTCTCTCTCTCTTGCTCTCTCTCTCTCTTGCTCTCTCTCTCTCTTGCTCTCTCTCTTGCTCTCTCTCTTGCTCTCTCTCTCTCTTGCTCTCTCTCTCTCTTGCTCTCTCTCTTCTCTCTCTCTTGCTCTCTCTCTCTCTCTTGCTCTCTCTCTCTCTTGCTCTCTCTCTCTCTTGCTCTCTCTTGCTCTCTCTCTCTCTTGCTCTCTCTCTCTCTTGCTCTCTCTCTCTTGCTCTCTCTCTCTCTTGCTCTCTCTCTCTCTTGCTCTCTCTCGTCCCCATTTTCCCTTCTAACTCTCCCCTCTCCTACTCTTCCCTTCACTCTCTCTCCCCCTCTACCTTTCCCTTCTCTCTTCTCTCACAAAAAAAAAAAAATGGTGGGGACTCGCAGGAACCAAGGACCAGATGAGAATGGTTCGGGTAGGGAGGAGTGGATGGAGGAGCAGTGGAAAAGGATGGAACAAGAGTGGGAGAGAAAATTAGGAGAGCTTTCTGAAAAAATGGAGAAAGAGCTCTCTGTGAAATTGGAAAGGAGGTTGGAGAAGGAGACAAAGAATTGGGAGGCACAAATCGAAACTGCAGTAGCCAAGATAAGGGTCCTAGAAGTTGAGATAAATAGGCTGAAGCGAGTTACAGGGGCAGTGACCAGAGAAGACACAGCATATGAAGCTGCGAGGCCGAACAGGAAGGAAGGAATTATGAATTATGCTAAGGTCACATCAATCTGCCAAGGAGTGAAAGGGAAGATCAGCTGGTTGCAGATGGAGAGGGTGATAGGTCGATGCTGAGGCACAACAAGGCTATCAAGAGCCACTGGAAAAAACAAGGGAAGGAAACTGACCACATCAGGCAGGATCCAGAGTCACAGAGGGTGAGGCAATGGGAGGAAAAAAAGGGCAAAATCAGTGTTTATCCATGGGCTTCAGGAGAGAGAGGAAAGGACACACATGGGAAAAGGGAAACAGGAAGAAAGAAAGGGATTGAGAAAATTCATCACAGAAATAGGTGAAGAGATGGACGAGATTGTAAATTTTTTAGAGAAATAGGGGGGTACTCGAAGGGGAGGAAAACGACCATCAAGCTGATTCTCAGGACGGAAACAGTGCGGAACGGATCCTCCCAAAAGAAACACGATGAAATACTCGGAAAAGTACAAGAGGGTGTTCCTAGACGAGACAGAACAAAATCAGAACGACAGCAGCTGAGGGAGAGGACCAAAAAAGCGAAAAAGGGGCTAGGAAAGAGACAAGGAGGGAACCCGCAGAGGTTTAGTCAGGCAGGACAGAACAGCAAGGGCAAGACCACACACAACTACTCTCAGAACCATACAACCTATCACACCATCCACAAAACACTACAATCCATACCCACAGCCTCCACCCAACACCGAGCTTAAATCCCACAGTATGCCACCAGGTCTCCCACCCTCACAGGCCCCCCAAACCACAGTGTTGGAAAGGAAACTGAAGTATGGTACACAAACGCTGATGGAATAAACAAATAAGTGGAGGAGAGTGGCACGAAAGAGTCAAGAAGCATCACCCGGGCATGATAGCTCTCACAGAACCAAGCTTACAGGTATGATAACAGATGCCATCTTTCCAACGGGATACCAAATCCTGAGGAAAGACAGAGGGAACAGGGGGGGGGAGGAGTGGCGTTGCTGATTTAAAAATCGCTGGAATTTTGATGAGCTGGAGAGAGGAGATAGCGGAGAAGAAAGTGATTACATAGTGGGAAAAACTTCACTCTGGAGGTCCCAAGGTGGTAATAGCAGTGATGTATAACCCACCACAGAACAGCAGGAGGCCAAGGCAAGGGGTACGACGAGAGCAATAGAGCGTGGTTGACACACTGGCTAGAGTGGCCAGAAGAGCTCATGCCTGCAGGGCAAAGTCCCGTCATGGGTGACTTTAAACCCCAAAGGGGATCGTTGGGAGAACTTGGACCCACATGGGGGCCAAGATACATGGAGGGGGTAAGATGATGGAGGTGGTACTGGAGAACTTCATGTACCCAAAACGTAGGGACACTACAAGAGAGAGAGGAGGGGGATGAACCAGCAAGGTGGACTTAGTATTCACCTTCAGTAGTGCAGATATCGAGGGACATCACATATGAAAGACCCCTTGGGGCCAGTGACCATGGGGTTTTTTAAGCTTCGAATACACAGTAGAGTACAAGTGGAGGGAGAAGCAGGAAGGGCCCAGGACGAATGAAGCCAAACTACAAGAAAGGGGACTACACAGGAATGAGGAACTCCCTGAAGGGGGGTTCAGTGGGACAGAGAACTGGCAGGGAAGCCAGTTAATGAGATGATGGAATATGTAGCAACAAAAATGCAAGGAGGTGAGGAGGGGTTTTTGTACCCAAGGGTAACAGGAGTAATGAAAAAGCCAGGATGAGCCCATGGTTTACCCAAAGGTGCAGGGAGGCAAAAACCAAGTGTGCTAGGGAATGGAAGAAATATAGAAGGCAAAGGACCAGGAGAATAAGGGGGACAGTCGTAGAGCCAGAAACGAATATGCACAGATAAGAAGGGAGGCCCAAAGAAAAATATGAAAATGACATAGCAGCGAAAGCCAAATCTGACCGAAACTGTTGTACGCCACATCAGGAGGAAAACAACAGTCAAGGACCAGGTAATCAGGCTAAGGGAAGGAAGGAGGAGGAGGGCAACAGGAAATGACCCTGAAGTATGTGAAGAACTCAACAAGAGATTCAAGAAGTGTTCACAGAGGAGGGCAGAAAGGGACTCCAGAAAGACGGAGAGGTGGGGCACACCACCCAAATGCTGGACACAGTGCACACAACCGAGGAAGAAGTGAAGAGGCTTCTGAGTGAGCTAGATACCTCAAAGGCAATGGGGCCAGATAACATTTTCCCATGGGTATTGAGAGAGGGAGCAGAGGCGCTATGTGTACCCCTAACAACAATATTCAATACATCTATCGAAAAAGGGAGATTGCTGAGGCTGGGGAAAACAGCAAATGTAGTCCCAATCTTTAAAAAAGGAGACAGAATGAAGCATTAAACTACAGACCAGTGTCACTGACATGTATAGTATGCAAAATCATGGAGAAGATATCAGGAGAAGAGTGGTGGAACACCTAGAAAGGATGATCTCATCAACAGCAGCCAGCATGGTTTCAGGGACAGGAAATCCTGTGTCACAAACCCTTACTGGAGTTCTATGACATGGTGACAGCAGTAAGACAAGAGAGAGAGGGGTGGGTGGATTGCATTTTCTTGGACTGCAAGAAGGCGTTTGACACAGTTCCACACAAGAGATTGGTGCAAAAACTGGAGGACCAAGCAGGGATAACAGGGAAGGCACTACAATGGATCAGGGAATACTTGTCAGGAAGACAGCAGCGAGTCATGGTACGTGGCGAGGTGTCAGAGTGGGCACCTGTGACCAGCGGGGTCCCGCAGGGGTCAGTCCTAGGACCAGTGCTGTTTCTGGTATTTGTGAACGACATGACGGAAGGAATAGACTCTGAGGTGTCCCTGTTTGCAGATGACGTGAAGTTGATGAGAAGAATACACTCGATCGAAGACCAGGCAGAACTACAAAGGGATCTGGACAGGCTGCAGACCTGGTCCAGCAATTGGCTCCTGGAGTTCAATCCCACCAAGTGCAAAGTCATGAAGATTGGGGAAGGGCAAAGAAGGCCGCAGATGGAGTACAGTCTAGGGGGTCAGAGACTACAAACCTCACTCAAGGAAAAAGATCTTGGGGGTGATGTATAAACACCAGGCACATCTCCTGAAGCGCACATCAACCAAATAACTGCTGCAGCATATGGGCGCCTAGCAAACCTCAGAACAGCATTCCGACATCTTAATAAGGAATCGTTCAGGACCCTGTACACCGTATACGTTAGGCCATATTGGAGTATGCGGCACCAGTTTGGAACCCACACCTAGCCAAGCACGTAAAGAAACTAGAGAAAGTGCAAAGGTTTGCAACAAGACTAGTCCCAGAGCTAAGAGGTATGTCCTACGAGGAGAGGTTAAGGGAAATCAACCTGACGACACTGGAGGACAGGAGAGATAGGGGGGACATGATAACGACATACAAAATACTGAGAGGAATTGACAAGGTGGACAAAGACAGGATGTTCCAGAGATTGGACACAGTAAAAAAGGGACACAGTTGGAAGTTGAAGACACAGATGAATCACAGGGATGTTAGGAAGTATTTCTTCAGCCACAGAGTAGTCAGTAAGTGGAATAGTTTGGGAAGCGATGTAGTGGAGGCAGGATCCATACATAGCTTTAAGCAGAGGTATGATAAAGCTCACGGCTCAGGGAGAGTGACCTAGTAGCGATCAGTGAAGAGGCGGGGCCAGGAGCTCGGACTCGACCCCCGCAACCTCAACTAGGTGAGTACAACTAGGTGAGTACACACCACACACACACACACACACACAACCAACACGCGCGCACACAGATTGGACACAGTAACAAGGGGACACAGTTGGAAGCTGAAGACACAGATGAATCACAGGGATGTTAGGAAGTATTTCTTCAGCCACAGAGTAGTCAGTAAGTGGAATAGTTCGGGAAGCGATGTAGTGGAGGCAGGATCCATACATAGCTTTAAGCAGAGGTATGATAAAGCTCACGGCTCAGGGAGAGTGACCTAGTAGCGATCATGAAGAGGCGGGGCCAGGAGCTCGGACTCGACCCCCGCAACCTCAACTAGGTGAGTACAATAGGTGAGTACACACAACACGCACACACACACACACACACACACACACACACACACACACACACACACACACACACACACACACACACACACACATGCACACACACATATACAACAGGCCTAGTGTCTAATCGACATGTGCCTAGGACAAAATGGTAACTAACACACACACACACACGCACGCGCGCGCGCTCGAGTGCAAAAAAAAATGAAGGGAGGGCAGTAGCCAAACTAGAAGTTTTGTTTTACACTCATTTTTGGCGAACCTGACTGGATTTAGAGGCCAGTTTTTTCGTTATAGTGTACAGGGTCCTGTCTCCTGGACTTGCCTCTTATGATAATCTGGGTAACTGGTTTCTGGTGTCTTTAACCGGTCACACCTACTGTGAAGACTGAACGGAGTTTACCTCCACCACAGGCACAGCCAGTTCATTCCATATCCTTGCAACGCCAAGGTTGTATTCCGTTTTCAGTCTTTTGTCTATCCTGTTTTCATTTTCTTACAGTTTTCGGGATTGAATTAAAGTAGTTATTTTCTTGACGATGTTTGTAGTCTGTTCAAGTGTTTATCATCACCCTCATTAATATCCCATCATTCGCAAACGGTGATATATACGATTTGCTTTCCTCTTGTTCGTTATTTACATATATATAAGGTGGACACAGTGATGCTTGAGGGACTTCTCATCAGTGCCACCTCAGCACCTTTCCTAGCATTACCTTCCGTCTTGCGTTACTGTATTAACGCCACAAACTTCCCCTTCTACTCTTCCTCTGGTTTTCCGTTGCAGAACTCTGTGTGGTAACGTGTTAAATGTTTTCTTACTGCCATATAAATGCATGTTTTTTTGTGAGTAAGGAAGGAAGAAATCACAAAATGCGTGATTGGAAATATGAAAAATACCACAGGAAGGATATAGGAAAGCACTGGTTTGGTAATAAAGGTATGGATGAGTGGAACAAACTCCCGAATACCGTATAGAAGCCAAGACGTTGTGTAGTTTTAAAAATAGGTTAGATATATACATGAGTGGGTGTGGATGGGTGCGAGTTGGACCTGACTAGCTTGTGCCACTAGGTCAGAGGCCGTGTTTCTTCCTTAAGTGAATGTGACCTGACCTGACTAGGTTAGGGCATTGGCTTAAGCCGGTAGGAGAATTTGACCTACCTTGCATGGGCCAGTAGGCTGTTGCAGTGTTCCTTCTTTCTTATGTTCTTATGAAATTAGGAAATAAAACTGAGCGCTTTTATGTGCTTACACACATATTTTCAGAGGAATATGTACATGTATGCATGGCTGTGTGTGTGAGGGAAAGTGTTGGTCTCCTCGTCTCGTTGCAGTGAACCCGTTCTTTTACATGCATGACTGGGTTGCTTGACTCTGGGTTACAGCTTTTTGTATGCTGTCAGCTACCCAGTTGTTACACAAGGACCAGTCAGCTATGAGAGCACACTCTTTCCGTACTGTGCTCACCGAGGTGTGTTTGTGGGTGTCGAGGCTCAGATCCTTGTCCTGCCTCTTAAACCACTCTGACCGGTAACTGATCTGTGATTATCTACAGGAGGAACTGGGTGCTAGCGACCACAAATCAATTACATTTAGCATTGAATGGAAGTACGATAGTAGCGATAACTCAGTAACAGTCCCAGATTTTCGCTTAGCAGATTACGATGGGCTTAGAGAACACTTATCATCTGTTGACTGGGGTAACGAAGTGAGATATCAATATGACAGTTTTCTGAACACTATACATGCTGCTCAAAGAACGTTTATCCCATATAAAGAAATTAGATCAAATAGAAATGACCCAAAATCGATGAATAATAGGCTCAAATATTTACTAGGGCATAAGAAAGGAATTTATAGGCGTATCAAAAGAGGTGAGGGTCATCTTATGAATCAGTTATTGACATTAAGAGAGACATTAAAAAGGGGATAAGAAAAGCTAAAAGGGACTATGAAATTAAAGTTGCTAGGGATTCTAAAACTAACCCAAAAATTTTTTTTCCAGGTCTATAGAACAAAAGTTAGAGATAAGATAGGTCCCCTTTAAAAAATAACTATGGCACCTTACTGACAAGAGAATGAATGTGCTCGATTTTTAAATAATTATTTTCTCTCATTTTTTACACAGGAAGACACTAACAATATTCCAGTAATTATTTTTATAGTGGACTAGAAGAAGATAAATTATGTAACATCACAGTCACTAGTGAAATGGTTGTGAAGCAGATAGACAGACTGAAGCAAAATAAGTCGCCGGGTCCTGATGAGGTTTTTTCAAGGGTTCTTAAGGTTGCAAAATGGAACTCTGTGAACCATTAACTAATATTTTTAATTTATCTCTTCAACAGGTGTAGTGTCTGATATGTGGAAGATGGCTAATGTAATTCCTATTTTTTAAAACAGGGGACAAATCGTTACCGTCAAATTACCGCCCAATAAGCCTGACCTCAATTGTAGGCAAATTACTAGAGTCAATTATAGCTGAGATTATAAGAAGCCATCTCGATAAGCATAGCTTGATTAATGATAAATCAGCATGGATTCACAAGAGGCCGGTCTTGTCTAACTAATTTATTAACTTTCTTCAGTAAAGCTTTTGAGGCTGTTGACCACGATAAAGAATTTGATATTATTTACTTAGATTTTAGTAAGGCTTTTGATAGAGTTCCTCACCATAGACTGTTAAAGAAAGTGGCAGCTCGTGGCATTGGGGAAAAGTGCTCTCGTGGATCTAAATCATGGCTCACTGACAGGAAGCAGAGTGTCCATAAATGGGGTTAAATCCGAGTGGGGATCTGTAACAAGTGGCGTTCCACAGGGATCAGTCTTGGGCCCGTTGTTGTTTATAATATATATCAATGATCTTGATGAGGGAATTACTAGTGATATGAGCAAATACGCCGATGACACAAAGATAGGTAGGATAATTGATTCAAACGTGGATGTTATGGAACTTCAGGAGGATTTAAACAAAACTCTATTCTTGGTCAGAAAAGTGGCAGATGCAGTTCAATGTAGATAAATGCAAGGTTCTGAAGCTTGGGAGTGCCATAACCCTAGTACTTATAAGTTAAATGATGTAGAACTTAGCCATACAGATTGCGAAAAGGACTTGGGGGTTATGGTAAGCAGCAACCTTAAACCAAGACAGCAATGCCTAAGCGTACGTAATAAGGCAAATGAAATTACTGGGATTTATATCAAGAAGTGTAAGCAACAGAAGTCCAGAGGTCATACTGCAGCTTTATACATCATTAGTAAGGCCTCACCTAGATTATGCAGCTCAGTTCTGGTCTCCATATTACAGAATGGACATAAATTCGTTAGAAAACATTCAGCGTAGGATGACTAAATTAATACATAGCATTAGAAATCTTCCTTATGAAGAAAGATTGAAGACTCTTAAGTTACATTCACTTGTTAGACGAAGAATGAGGGGGGACCTGATCGAAGTGTATAAGTGGAAGATATGTATTAATAAAGGGGATATAAATAAGGTCTTGAGGATGTCTCTCCAAGAGAGAACCCACAGTAATGGATTTAAATTAGATAAGTTTAGATTTAGAAAGGACATAGGAAAGTATTGGTTTGGAAATAGGGTAGTTGATGAGTGGAACAGTCTACCTAGTTGGGTTATTGAGGCTAGGACTTTGGGTAGTTTCAAATTTAGGTTGGATAAGTACATGAGTGGGAGGGGTTGGATTTGAGTGGGACTTTCACATCAGAGCTTATTTCTTGGGTGGCATTGAAAATTGGGTTGGGCAAATGTTTTGTTAGTGGGATGAATTGTAAAGGACCTGCCTAGTATGGGCCAACAGGCCTCCTGCAGTGTTCCTCCTTTCTTATGTTCTTATGTCCACAAAAAAAAAAATCTTGCTCTCTGTGTCCAGATTTTTCGAGGATCGAAAGGAGCAAGATATTTTGCTAGTGTAGACCATTCTCTCTTTGTTTGTTTACATTTTGTGCATCTGGTAGCTGTGTACATGGCTGGAGTGTGGGGGCAGGAGAAACCTGTTGTATCTTGGTGTGGGGGGGGGGGGGGTGACTTACTGGTGGATTTTTCGTTTCCCCTCACCCCATTGTGAGATTTTTTTTTTTTGGTGTAGTACTGAATGTCACTAGTATCGCATGTGTATTGCCACACTCACCACCTCTGAAGTTCTCAGCCTTGGAAGGAAACTCTGCCGGGGTGCACATATCCAAACACAATTTTTTTTTTTTTTTTTGAGCTACGTTGCTAAGGACGAGAAAACTCGTGTGTTGGTCCTGCATGCAGCGAGCATCTCCAAAAAAAAAATAAACGGCGAGCAGGGAAATTTTGATGGGATATTAAGCGTCTCAGAGGCAGGGCCCTCCCCGCCACCATGGTTCCTGTTCAAAACAATCCCTGGTCGACCTAAGATCTCGGTAAGATAATCGTGACCCAAACCCAGCATTTTTTTGCAAGAATGGTTTGAAAAACCGACAAGTTGAGATTGAGACACTTATGCAGCAAAAATGGGAATCTTTATTCAGGAAACTTTTTCGCCACACAGGGGTTTCATCAGTCCAATACAAAGGGGAAGGCGTAAGAAAGGGGGAGTAGAGGAAACACCCCTCAACCTGGATCGATGTGTTCGTCCCATTCTACAAGATTGATGGACTGAACACATCGACTCCAGGTTGAGGGACGTTACCTCATACCCCCCCTTTCCCTTACCCCTTTCCCTTTTGTTTGGACTGTAAAGCCACTGTGGGGCGAAACGTTTCCGAATAAAGTTCCCATATGCTGCATGTCTCAATTTTCATTTTTTTTGTCAAAAAAAAAAAAAATTCCAGCTATCTCGGGTTGCAAGACTGTCGGAGGGGGATAAAAAAGGGCTGCAAAAAGACCTTCGTCTTTCCTAGCACGCGCAGCGGAAAATCGCTTTGTCTAAAACTAAATACTTGGAAATTTTGTAAATAAAATAAACAATGTAGAAAGATATGTGGGGAAAAAAGGCCCAAATTCCCCGCTTTGGTACCGGGCCCCAAGGGAAAAAATTTTTCATCGCTTTTTTTTTGGGGGTTGGGGGGAACAAATTTTTTTCCCCCAAAAAAAAAGAAAAAATTTTCCCGGGGTGGGGAAAAATTGTTTTTACCCCCATTTTTTTCCGCCGGGTTGGGTTTAAAAAAAAGGGGTTTGGGGGGGGTAAAAAAGGGCCTTTCAAGTGGGGTGTTGAAGGGAGGGCAGAAAAATTTTTTCCCTTCCTTTCTAAACCAAAAATGAAAAAAAAGGGTTTTTTGGCAAAAAATTTTCCCCCCCCGGGGGGAAAGGGGGAAACCCCCAAAGAGGGCCAATTGGGGGAAATTTTTTAAATTTTTCATTATGAACAATCTTCCAAACGGGGGATGCCCCCAAAAATTTTAAGGGTAGGAAAATCCCCCTTTTTTTTTTCCCCACAACCTGACCGACTAAAAAAGCCACTGTTAGCAAAAGTTCAAAATGGGTCTAATTTTTATTTGTCTTTACCTAACAAGCGTAACAAAAAGTTTTCAAAGCAAAAAAAAAAAAGGCAAAATATTAAAGTAATGTTTTTTTAGTTTCTTGGGGTAAAAGGGGGGGTTTTTAAATTACAAGAGCAAAGATATATCGTGGGTCCCCTCTTTTACCTCTTCCAGTTTGTTTTCACCTGTATTGCTAAGCTTGTTTTGTTTGGGGAAGCGTGTCATAATAAGAATCAAAGGGTTTCAATGTGTCTTATTGTCGGGAGGGAGTTTTTGACCCCCTTAATGCAATTTAAAATTTATGTTCACCTCGATCTTTAATAATAGTAGGAGGGTGAGAGCTGAGTGGGTGGGTTTGGCCCGGCTAGGATGGTTGATTTAATGCAAGGACTAGTGGGTGGGGGTAGGGCCCGGTAGGGGGGTTATGTTATGCAAGGAGCGAGTGGGGTGGGGTGGCCTGGTAGGATGGTTGAGTTATTGCAAGGGAATGGATGGGTGGGGTAGGGCCGGTAATGGCGTGTTTGTGCAAGGGGCTGAGTGGGGGGAGTGGCCTGGCTAGGATGGTTGAGTTTGTGCAAAGGGGGGAAAGGGGGGGAAGTAGCCTGGCTAGGAGTGGTTGTGTTAGTGCAAGGGAAATGATGGGGGGGAGTAGGCCTGCTAGGGTGGTTGATGTTAGTGGGGAAGGGAAATTGGTGGGTGGGGGTAGGGCCTGCTAGAGGGTTTTATGTTAGTGCAAAGGACTGGGTGGTGGGGGGGGGGCCCGGCAGATGGTTGATGTTAGTGCAAGGACTGGATGGGTGGGAGTAGGCCCGCTAGGAGTGGTTGATGTTTTGCAAGGAGCGAGTGGGTGGGAAAAGGCCCGGGTAGGAGTGGTTGATGTTATTGCAAGGAAAATGGAGGGTGGGAGTAGGCCTGGCTAGGACTGGCTGATGTTAGTGCAAAGGGGCTGAGTGGGGGGGAGTAGGGCCCGGCTAGGGTGGTTGTGTTAGGCAAGGAGAAGGATGGTGAAGTAGCCCGGCAGGGGTGGTTGATGTTAGTGCAAAGGGCTGGTGGGTGGGAGAGGCCTGGTAGGAGTGGGTTTATGTTAGTGCAAGGGAAATTTGGAGGGTGGGGGGGGAGGCCTGGCAGAGTGGGTTTTGTTGTGCAAGGGGCTGGATGGGTGGGAGTAGGCCTGGCTAGGGGTGGTTGATGTTAGGGAAAGGGGCGGGGTGGGTGGGAGTAGGCCCGGGGTAGGAGTGGTTGATGTTTTTTGCAAAGGAGCGGATGGGGGGGAGTAGGGCCCGGGTAGGAGTGGTTATGTTAGTGCAGGAATGGGTGGGGGGGAGTAGGCCTGGCTAGGAGTGGTTGTGTAAGTCAAGGAACTGGATGGGTGGGAGTGGCCCCCTAGGAGGGGTTGATGTTTGTACAAGAACTGGATGGGTGGGGGGTGGGCCCGGAGAGTGGTTGATGTTAGTGCAAGGAGCAGGATATGGGAGTAGGGCCCGGCTAGGAGTGGGTTTATTTATTGCAAAGGGGCGGGTGGTGGGAGAGGCCTGGCTAGGAGTGGTTGATGTTATTGCAAGGACGGGTGGTGGGAGTACGGCTAGAGTGGTTGAGTTTGTGCAAGGAGCTGAGGGGGGTGGGGGTAGGCCCCGGCAGGAGTGGTTTGTTATTGCAAGGGGCTGAGTGGGTGGGGGTAGGCCTGGCTAGATGGTTGATGTTGTGCAAAGAGAGGATGGGGGGGAGTAGGCCGGGTAGGAGTGGAGATGTTATTGCAAAGGGGCGGTGGGTGGGAGTAGCCGGCTAGGGGGGTTGTTAGTGCAAGGAGCTGATGGGTGGAGTAGGCCTGGCTAGGATTTTTTTTGATGTTATTGCAAGGAGTGATGGGGGGGAGTAGGCTGGCTAGGGGTGGGTTTATGTTATGCAAAAAGCGGATGGGTGGGAGTAGGCCCGGTAGGAGTGGTTGAAGTTTTGCAAGGACTGGGGTGGGGGGGAGTAGGGTGGCTAGGAGGGGGTTGTTATTTCAAGGAGTGGAGGGTGGAGTAGGCCGGGTTTGGGGTGGTTTATGTTTTTGAAGGAGCTGGGTGGGGGGGAGTAGGCCTGGGTAGGAGTGGTTGATGTTATTTCAAAGGGATGGTGGGAGTAGCCTGGCTAGGAGTGGTTTTATGTTTGCAAGGAAATGATGGGTGGGAGTAGGCCGTAGGGGTGGTTATGTTGTGCAAACTGGTGGGGGGGGAGAGGCCCGGCTAGGGTGGTTGTGTTTATTGAAGGGCGGATGGGTGGGGGTACCGGGAGGGGGTGGTTTTGTTAGTGCAAGGACTGGATGGGGGGGGAGTAGGCCTGGCTAGGAGGGGTTGATGTTATTTCAAGAGCGGATGGGTGGGAGTAGGCCGGCTAGAGGGTTTTGTTAGTGAAGGCGGTGGGGGGGAGTAGGCCTGGCTAGGAGTGGGGGATGTTAGTGAAGGAACGGGTGGGTGGGAGTAGGCCCGGCTAGGTGGTTGTGTTTTTGCAAGGTGGAGGTGGGGGGGAGGCCTGGCTAGGGTGGTTGATGTTATTTCAAAGGACTGGATGGGTGGGGGTAGGCCTGGAAAAGTGGTTGATTTTTAGTGCAAGGCGGATGGGGGGGGTAGGCCTGCTGGAGGGTTGATGGGTTTTCAAGGAAATTGGGTGGGGGGCCCGCTAATTTTTTTTCAAGGCGGGTGGGTTTATAGCCTGGCTAGGGGTGGTTATGTTAGGCAAAGCAGGATGGGGGGGAAAGGCCTGGCTAATGTTTTTTTGTGAAACGGATGGGGGGGAGTACCGTTTTGGAAAATGTTGATGGAATGAAATTTTTCCCCGGCTAACTTTTATCAAACTTTTTTCCCAAGGCGAGGACAAAACATTTTATTTTACGCTATTCCTTTGTAAACCCCGAAAACCTAAAAGGTGGGGGAAATTTCGCATAAAATCCCCAAAGTCACAAGTTTTTTAAAATTGTTTTTTGTTGAGTTAATAAAAATTGTCCCCACAACAAGGCTGGGAAAAATGGTGGAATTTTAAACCCGTGAAATTACCCATAGGCAAAAATTTTTACCACCTAGAAAACGGGACAAAAAAATTTTGGGGTTCAGAAAACCCTAAAATTTCACCAAGTGAAAAACCATGAAAAAAACCCCCAGTAAATTGATTGCCAGGGGGAAAAAAATTTACGATAAAAATTTGACAAAATACGGGAAGTTTTTTCCAATTTTTTCAATTTTGATGGGAATGGCCCACAGTTGGTCCATTCCACAAACAAAATAAGGGGGCACTTTTTTTTTCAGTGGGGCACACTAAGGGGGGCACGTAACCATCAAAGGCCCGAGCCATTTCAAAAAAAATATCGCAAAAATTCCTGGAAATTAGTTTTAAAAAAACTAACAAGATTTCCCCCAGGAAACAACCGGCGTATGAAAATTGGCAACGGGCCCCCAAATAACAAAATTGGACCCGGAAAAACAAAAAACCCCGCCCCTGGGTGAACCCATAAAAGACTTGGAAAAATAAAGGGAGGCGTGGAAGATTCTTTACCAATATAAAACAAAAATAGAACGAGAAATAGAAAAAGATGGCCCCCCCGGCCCCTTGGCCCCCGGTTCCTTTTTCAAAACCGAAAATAAACCACACAGCAACTTTTATAAAAAACTTAAGATCAGGGGAAACAAAGATTAAAAGGGAGAAAATAACTTTTTCAAGGTACAGACATGCAAAAAAAAAAAAAAAATTAAAAATTCATTTTACACATAAAAGGGATAAGTTTTAAATTACAATGAAAAAAATGGATGTCAAAGGAAACCAAACTCGCACGCCTGAACCTTACGCACATTAAGAGGATTGAAATAAAAAAATACTGGGACCAAGGGTTTTTAAAAAAAAAAAGATCTGGATGTTAAAATAAAAATGGTCGTTAGGTAAATGGAAAAAGTGGCAATAAATCAGCTTGAAAAAAAAACAAAATAAGAAAACAAGGTTGAATGGGGGGAAATTAAAATAATGGGCAGTCTTTCGTGCCTTTGCGTTTTCCCCCATAACAATTTAGAACTTTCTACAGTTTTTCATTTTTTTGTAAAATTGGAAGGGAAATAAGCTGAAAGTTCCTCGAGAAGAGAAAGAGGATAAAAAACTTTTCCAGTGGACAGTGAAAAAAAACATTTGTTCAAATACAGTTTCCCAGTTGCTAAATTATGGAAAAAAATAAAAAATCTAAAAGAACTAAATATACAGAAATAAAAAGGAAAAAAATGAAAAGCTAAGCCGGGTTTTTTTGATGGTAAGAGAATGTTCAGAATAAAAAATATTTTCTGTGGAAACACTGTTCAGTCGCTGGGCCTCTTGTAGCCCCTTTTGGGTTTTTTTTGACGCACAATACGGAAGAGATAAGGGAAATTGGTAGAGATATAAGACATTTGCAGCCTGTAGAGACCCAAGGAAGCAAACTACTGAAAGCAAAAAAAGTTTTGAATATGCACCTCTGGACAAAGAGTTAAGTGCAGATAATATATCAAGGAATATTTGGGGGCCTGGTCCCACATCTACTTGTAACATGCGCACCTGGGTGAAAAATTTGGAAGGAAATGTCAAATTAAACCCATAAAAGGTCTCCCGGGGTTAAAAGTAGGGGGAAATGTCAATACCCAAAAAGGGGGCCACCGGGTGGAAAAATGGGAGAAATGTCAAATTAACCCGTAAAAGCGGGGTCCCAGGGGCACAATAAAATAACAAAAACATCATGGGTCCCAGACCATTACACACTACAGAAAAATGAGATCTTAGGTATAAGGAAAAAGTTTTCAGAGAAATCAGTTATCTGCATAATCAAACACAAAGAGTTGAGAAAAGCAGGGTTTATATGCAAGTGAAGATTAAAGGATAATGCGCAGTCTTCGTGACTTTGCTGTTTCTCACCTCATAACAGATATATAAGAGAACTTTCTAACATTTCATGACATCAATTTTGAGATGATAAGGAAATAAGCATGAAATATCCTCAGTAGAAATGCAGAGGAAATAAGAAACGTTCCAGTGGACAGTAAGAAAATAACATTGGTTCAAAGTGACAGATTCCCGTTGCTCGATTGAAAAAAATTAGGAGAATCTAAAAGAACTCAATATCAGAACTAATACGGGAAAATAATGTAATGCTAAGCCAGTGTTTTAGATGGAATAATTGAGAATGTTCAGATGAAAATATTTTCCTGTGGTATACACTGTTCAGATCGCTGGTAGCTCTCTTGTAGACATGTCCTGTTCTTGGATGTTTACGGTCACAATATAGGATATTATATAACGGAATTGTAGAGAATATTAAGTATCATTTGCAGCCTGTAGAGAGCAAGGAAGCAAACTACTAGAAACGGTTAAAAGTTTATGACTATGCACTGCTCTGGACAAAGATTTAAGTTGCATATAATTATAATGCATATAATATTTGTAGTGCTCTGTCTCACAACTCCTTAGTGTCAACAAGCGCCTCTAAGGTGAGTCAATATGGAAGGGAAAGTTAATAGTCAAACTTTCAGACCCAGTAAAAGGTCTACCAGGGTAAGAATAGTAGGAGGAAATGTCAAATTAACCCAGTTAAAAGGTAAAGTCTCCGTGGGCACAAATAAAATAACACTAACATACAAGGTCCCAGACCATATTACACACTACCAGAAGATATCATGAATTACTTCAAGAATAAGTGTAGAAGTTTTATGGGGAGGAAACTCAGTATCTGTGCAAGTGCCAGATCAGCCAGGCGTGAGATACATCGGCCAGCGGACCTGTAATTGCAATGGCCAAATGACCAGCAAGCACCAAACATGTCGAAGTCCAGGACTTGACTGTGAATATGAAACTCCGAACCGGTCACAAGGTGTATCACTAGGCGAAATAGGTAATAAGAGAACTTGTGTCAACATCAGACAAGACTTCAACTTACTACACAGTTAATTCAGAAATCCTACCTGCTGGAACAGTTGTAGAAAATTTACGCGAGGAAACTGGATATACGGCCCAGGTAGCCACTGACAGTCAATACCTACCCAAGTGAACAGCAGTACCGTGCCCCGTAGCTCGATTGTTAGCGCAGAAAGCGCACGCAACTGAGAATCCGGGGTTTGTTCGAACCCCAGTACTGGTAGGAAACATTAGGATTGTGTTTCGCTACAGACACCTGCTGTCATCCTCACCCATCAGTAGATATACGTAGTATTGGTGTTAGTCGACTCGATGCGGGTCGCATCCGGGGACATTAATATGACCAGTAATTTGATTG
The DNA here is from genome assembly GCF_026875155.1 of Cherax quadricarinatus. NCBI lineage: Eukaryota > Metazoa > Arthropoda > Malacostraca > Decapoda > Parastacidae > Cherax > Cherax quadricarinatus. Next base: position 17,934 of record NC_069456.1, on the reverse strand, counting down.
TCAGTACGTTTGTACACCTGTACAGTTCTTGCACAAATTGAATATATATTATATTATTATTATATATTATTATTTATTATATTACCATTATATACCCTGGCAGTTCCGGGATGCGAGATACGAAAAACCTATTAAACCGCACGATATATTCAATCACAGGCATTATATTATTACACTATATTATTAATATTCTATATTATTATATTAATCTGTTACTATTTAATTCAGATATCCGTAGCTTTCAGTGGGAAGCGAGAACCCCTGGTGGTCATACAGCCGCCCCGGAAAATGGAGAGTATCAGTCGATCCCAGTAATGGGAAGACAGCTTTAATTTCCCTTAGATCAATGAGCCTTATCACCAACACTCAGTCCCTTGAGATATCAGACGGAGATGAGTAGGTAGGCAGATGACCATATATCAAATTATCTAGTTAACAGATGGTATACGCAAGCCCAAGAGCTGAGCTCATGCCCACCTCAGCTAGTAAATACATTAGTGTACAATATAGCTAGGATAAAGATACACAAAGTATCTCAGTGAGCGATTTCGACCGTATATGTGGTTTATTTGGTGGCCAGGATGATGCATGAGCTCCAAGGTGACGGCCGGAGGGGAGAAGGGGGGGGGCGAACGCGGCGAGAGACAACCCCCATAATTGCAAAATGCCCAGAAACTAAGGACCGTGACCAGAATTCAAGATAGTACTTAAAAATAGGAGGGGAGCTCACAGAAGCCATGGAGTCCAACACATGCAGATACTACACCAGGAAAATGTGTAGTAATGGAAGCTTTGCAACAACAAAAATGATTGTAGATATCCGTACCCCAGTAATTGTAGATATCCGTACCCCAGTAATTGTAGATATCCGTACCCCAGTAATTGTAGATATCCGTACCCCAGTAATTGCAGATATCCGCACCCCAGTAATTGCAGATATCCGTACCCCAGTAATTGCAGATATCCGACCCCAGTAATTGCAGATATCCGCACCCCAGTAATTGTCAGATATCCGCACCCCAGTAATTGAGATATCCGCACCCCAGTAATTGTAGATATTCGCACCCCAGTAATTGTAGATATCCGTACCCCAGTAATTGCAGATATCCGTACCCTAGTAATTGCAGATATCCGCACCCCGGTAATTGTAGATATCCGCACCCCAGTAATTGTAGATATCCGTACCCCAGTAATTGTAGATATCCGCACCCCAGTAATTGCAGATATCCGCACCCCAGTAATTGCAGATATCCGCACCCCAGTAATTGCAGATATCCGCACCCCAGTAATTGTAGATATCCGTACCCCATTAATTGCAGATATCCGTACCCCAGTAATTGCAGATATCCGCACCCCAGTAATTGCAGATATCCGCACCCCAGTAATTGCAGATATCCGCACCCCAGTAATTGCAGATATCCGCACCCCAGTAATTGTAGATATCCGTACCCCATAATTGCAGAATCCGCTACCCCAGTAATTGCAGATATCCGCACCCCAGTAATTGCAGATATCCGCACACCAGTAATTGCAGATATCCGCACCCCAGTAATTGCAGATATCCGTACCCCAGTAATTGCAGATATCCGCACCCCAGTAATTGCAGATATCCGCACCCCAGTAATTGCAGATATCCGTACCCCAGTAATTGCAGATATCCGCACCCCAGTAATTGCAGATATCCGTACCCCAGTAATTGCAGATATCCGCACCCCAGTAATTGCAGATATCCGCACCCCAGTAATTGCAGATATCCGCACCCCAGTAATTGCAGATATCCGTACCCCAGTAATTGCAGATATCCGCACCCCAGTAATTGTAGATATCCGTACCCCAGTAATTGCAGATATCCGTACCCCAGTAATTGCAGATATCCGCACCCCAGTAATTGCAGATATCCGCACCCCAGTAATTGCAGATATCCGCACCCCAGTAATTGTAGATATCCGCACCCCAGTAATTGCAGATATCCGCACCCCAGTAATTGTAGATATCCGACCCCAGTAATTGCAGATATCGCTACCCCAGTAATTGTAGATATCCGCACCCCAGTAATTGCAGATATCCGCACCCCAGTAATTGTAGATATCCGTACCCCCCCAGTAATTGTAGATATCCGCACCCCAGTAATTGCAGATATCCGTACCCCAGTAATTGTAGATATCCGCACCCCAGTAATTGCAGATATCCGCACCCCAGTAATTGTAGATATCCGTACCCCAGTAATTGTAGATATCCGCACCCCAGTAATTGCAGATATCCGTACCCCAGTAATTGTAGATATCCGCCAAGCACCACCAGTAATTGCAGATATCCGCACCCCAGTAATTGCAGATATCCGCACCCCAGTAATTGTAGATATCCGCACCCCAGTAATTGTAGATATCCGTACCCCAGTAATTGCAGATATCCGCACCCCAGTAATTGCAGATATCCGCACCCCAGTAATTGTAGATATCCGCTGAGTATTAACAGTGGTAATGAAGAGTTTACATATTTATAAATTACTAAGTTGTTTATGCAGCTATAAGTTCAGTCACAAAAATATTATAACATAACTTCTTATGAGTTATTTATATTAGCCAGGATTGTTGAATTATGGAAAGTTTAACTGGTTAAAAGTTATTAAGAATAAGCAAAGTCCGCAGGTTGTGTATGAGGTGGCTTACCACTCAGAGGATGTGGGTGGTAGTCACCAGGATCAAGGTTGTGTATGAGGTGGCTTACCACTCAGTGGATGTGGGTGGTAGTCACCAGGATCAAGGTTGTGTATGAGGTGGCTTACCACTCAGGGATGTGGGTGGTAGTCACCAGGATCAAGGTTGTGTATGAGGTGGCTTACCACTCAGTGGATGTGGGTGGTAGTCACCAGGATCAAGGTTGTGTATGAGGTGGCTTACCACTCAGTGGATGTGGGTGGTAGTCACCAGGATCAAGGTTGTGTATGAGGTGGCTTACCACTCAGTGGATGTGAGTGGTAGTCACCAGGATCAAGGTTGTGTATGAGGTGGCTTACCACTCAGTGGATGTGGGTGGTAGTCACCAGGATCAAGGTTGTGTATGAGGTGGCTTACCACTCAGTGGATGTGGGTGGTAGTCACCAGGATCAAGGTTGTGTATGAGGTGGCTTACCACTCAGTGGATGTGGGTGGTAGTCACCAGGATCAAGGTTGTGTATGAGGTGGCTTACCACTCAGAGGATGTGGGTGGTAGTCACCAGGATCAAGGTTGTGTATGAGGTGGCTTACCACTCAGTGGATGTGGGTGGTAGTCACCAGGATCAAGGTTGTGTATGAGGTGTCTTACCACTCAGTGGATGTGGAGTGGTAGTCACCAGGATCAAGGTTGTGTATGAGGTGGCTTACCACTCAGAGGATGTGGGTGGTAGTCACCAGGATCAAGGTTGTGTATGAGGTGGCTTACCACTCAGTGGATGTGGGTGGTAGTCACCAGGATCAAGGTTGTGTATGAGGTGGCTTACCACTCAGTGGATGTGGGTGGTAGTCACCAGGATCAAGGTTTGTGTATGAGGTGGCTTACCACTCAGTGGATGTGGGTGGTAGTCACCAGGATCAAGGTTGTGTATGAGGTGGCTTACCACTCAGTGGATGTGGGTGGTAGTCACCAGGATCAAGGTTGTGTATGAGGTGGCTTACCACTCAGTGGATGTGGGTGGTAGTCACCAGGATCAAGGTTGTGTATGAGGTGGCTTACCACTCAGTGGATGTGGGTGGTAGTCACCAGGATCAAGGTTGTGTATGAGGTGGCTTACCACTCAGTGGATGTGGGTGGTAGTCACCAGGATCAAGGTTGTGTATGAGGTGGCTTACCACTCAGTGGATGTGGGTGGTAGTCACCAGGATCAAGGTTGTGTATGAGGTGGCTTACCACTCAGTGGATGTGGGTGGTTAGTCACCAGGATCAAGGTTGTGTATGAGGTGGCTTACCACTCAGTGGATGTGGGTGGTAGTCACCAGGATCAAGGTTGTGTATGAGGTGGCTTACCACTCATGAGGATGTGGGTGGTAGTCACCAGGATCAAGGTTGTGTATGAGGTGGCTTACCACTCAGTGGATGTGGGTGGTAGTCACCAGGATCTAGGTTGTGTATGAGGTGGCTTACCACTCAGAGGATGTGGGTGGTAGTCACCAGGATCAAGGTTGTGTATGAGGTGGCTTACCACTCAGTGGATGTGGGTGGTAGTCACAGGATCAAGGTTGTGTATGAGGTGGCTTACCACTCAGTGGATGTGGGTGGTAGTCACCAGGATCAAGGTTGTGTATGAGGTGGCTTACCACTCAGTGGATGTGGGTGGTAGTCACCAGGATCAAGGTTGTGTATGAGGTGGCTTACCACTCAGTGGATGTGGGTGGTAGTCACCAGGATCAAGGTTGTGTATGAGGTGGCTTACCACTCATGGATGTGGGTGGTAGTCACAAGGATCAAGGTTGTGTATGAGTGGCTTACCACTCAGTGGATGTGGGTGGTAGTCACCAGGATCAAGGTTGTGTATGAGGTGGCTTACCACTCAGTGGATGTGGGTGGTAGTCACCAGGATCAAGGTTGTGTATGAGGTGGCTTACCACTCAGTGGATGTGGGTGGTAGTCACCAGGATCAAGGTTGTGTATGAGGTGGCTTACCACTCAGTGATGTGGGTGGTAGTCACCAGGATCAAGGTTGTGTATGAGGTGCCTTACCACTCAGTGGATGTGGGTGGTAGTCACCAGGATCAAGGTTGTGTATGAGGTGGCTTACCACTCAGTGGATGTGGGTGGTAGTCACCAGGATCAAGGTTGTGTATGAGGTGGCTTACCACTCAGTGGAATGTGGTGGTAGTCACCAGGATCAAGGTTGTGTATGAGGTGGCTTACCACTCAGGGATGTGGGTGGTAGTCACCAGGATCAAGGTTGTGTATGAGGTGGCTTACCACTCAGGGATGTGGGTGGTAGTCACCAGGATCAAGGTTGTGTATGAGGTGGCTTACCACTCAGAGGATGTGGGTGGTAGTCACCAGGATCAAGGTTGTGTATGAGGTGGCTTACCACTCAGTGGATGTGGGTGGTAGTCACCAGGATCAAGGTTGTGTATGAGGTGGCTTACCACTCAGTGGATGTGGGTGGTAGTCACCAGGCTCAAGGTTGTGTATGAGGTGGCTTACCACTCAGAGGATGTGGGTGGTAGTCACCAGGATCAAGGTTGTGTATGAGGTGGCTTACCACTCAGTGGATGTGGGTGGTAGTCACCAGGATCAAGGTTGTGTATGAGGTGGCTACCACTCAGTGGATGTGGGTGGTAGTCACCAGGATCAAGGTTGTGTATGAGGTGGCTTACCACTCAGAGGATGTGGGTGGTAGTCACCAGGATCAAGGTTGTGTATGAGGTGGCTTACCACTCAGTGGATGTGAGGTGTAGTCACCAGGATCAAGGTTGTGTATGAGGTGGCTTACCACTCAGTGGATGTGGGTGGTAGTCACCAGGATCAAGGTTGTGTATGAGGTGGCTTACCACTCAGTGGATGTGGGTGGTAGTCACCAGGATCAAGGTTGTGTATGAGGTGGCTTACCACTCAGTGGATGTGGGTGGTAGTCACCAGGATCAAGGTTTGTATGAGGTGGCTTACCACTCAGGGATGTGGGTGGTAGTCACCAGGATCAAGGTTGTGTATGAGGTGGCTTACCACTCAGTGGATGTGGGTGGTAGTCACCAGGATCAAGGTTGTGTATGAGGTGGCTTACCACTCAGTGGATGTGGAGTGGTAGTCACCAGGATCAAGGTTGTGTATGAGGTGGCTTACCACTCAGAGGATGTGGGTGGTAGTCACCAGGATCAAGGTTGTGTATGAGGTGGCTTACCACTCAGTGGATGTGAGGTGGTAGTCACCAGGATCAAGGTTGTGTATGAGGTGGCTTACCACTCAGAGGATGTGGGTGGTAGTCACCAGGATCAAGGTTGTGTATGAGGTGGCTTACCACTCAGTGGATGTGAGTGGTAGTCACCAGGATCAAGGTTGTGTATGAGGTGGCTTACCACTCAGTGGATGTGGGTTGGTAGTCACCAGGATCAAGGTTGTGTATGAGGTGGCTTACCACTCAGTGGATGTGAGTGGTAGTCACCAGGATCAAGGTTGTGTATGAGGTGGCTTACCACTCAGAGGATGTGGGTGGTAGTCACCAGGATCAAGGTTGTGTATGAGGTGGCTTACCACTCAGTGGATGTGAGTGGTAGTCACCAGGATCAAGGTTGTGTATGAGGTGGCTTACCACTCAGTGGATGTGGGTGGTAGTCACCAGGATCAAGGTATGATTGAAGAGTGACTTAACCATCATGATGTGTGGTAGTCACCAGGATCAAGGTTGTGATATGAGGTGCTACCACTCAGTGGATGTGGGTGGTGTCACCAGATCTAGGTTGTGTATGAGGTGGCTTACCCTCAGTCTATTGTTGGTAGCACCAGGATCAAGGTTGTGTTCCGAGGTTGCTTACCACTCAGTGGATGTGGTGGTAGTCACAGGATCAGGTGTGTGTATGAGGTTGGCTTACCACTCAGTGGATGTGGTGGTAGTCACCAGGATCAAGGTTGTTATGAGGTGGCTTACCCACTCAGTATGGATGTGGGTGGTAGTCACCCAGGATCAAGGTTGTGTACTGAGGTGGCCTTACCACTCATGTGATGTGGGTGGTGTCCCAGATTCAAGGTTGGTCATGGTCTTACCACTCAAGCATGTGGGTGGTAGTCACTCAGATCAAGTTGTAAGGTGGCTCACCCTCAGTGGATGTGGGTTTGTAGTCACCAGGATCAAGTTGTGTATGAGGTGGCTTACCACCAGTGGTGTGGGTGTGTAGTACCAGGATCAAGGTTGTGTATAGTGGCTTACCACTTCAGAGGATGTGGGTGGGGTAGTCACAGGATCAATGTTTGTATGAGGTGGCTTACCACTCAGGATTTTCGTCCGTGTCACCAGGATCAAGGTTTGTATGAGGTGGCTTACCCTCATTGGATCTCTGGTTGGTTAGTCACCAGGATTCAAGGTTGTGTATGAGTGGCTTACCACTGCAGAGGATGTCAGTGCGTTAGTCACCGATCAAGGTGTGTATGAGGTGCTTCCACTCAGAGGATGTGGGTGGTATCACCAGGTCCAAGGTTGGTCATGAGGTGGCATTACCATCAGGGATGTTGGTGGAGATCACCAGATCAAGGTTGTGTATGAGGTGTCTTACCACTCAGGAGAGATGTGGGTGGTAGTCACCAGAGAACAAGGTTGGTAGAGGGGCTTAACCACTCAGTGGATGTGGGGGGTAGTCACCAGGAAATCAAGAGATATTGATGAACAGGTGGCTTTACCCAGCAAGGATGTGGGTGTAGCACCAGGATCAAGTGTTTGTTGTATGAGTGGCTTACCACACAGAGGATGTGGGTGGTAGTCACCAGGATCAAGGTTTGTGTATCAGGTGCTTACCACTCAGAGGATGGGTGGTGTAGTCACACCAGGACTCAAGGTTGTGTATGAGGTGCATTACCACTCAAGGATGTGGGTGGTAGTCACCAGGATCAAGGTTGTGTATGAGGTGGCTTACCACTCAGAGGAATGTGGGTGGTAGTCACCAGATCAAGGTTGTGTATGAGGTGGCTTACCACCAGTGGATGTGTGGTGTAGTCACCAGGATCAAGGTTGTGTATGAGGTGGCTTACACTCAAGGATGTGGGTGGTAGTCACCAGGATCAAGGTTGTTATGAGGTGGCTTACCACTCAGTGGATGTGGGTGGTAGTCACCAGGATCAAAGGGTTTTGTATGAGGTGGCTTACCATCAGTGGATGTGGGTGGTAGTCACCAGGATCAAGGTTGTGTATGAGGTGGCTTACCACTCAGTGGATGTGGGTGGTAGTCACCAGGATCAAGGTTGTGTATGAGGTGGCTTACCACTCAGTGGATGTGGGTGGTAGTCACCAGGATCAAGGGTACTTGATTGAATTCTCTTGATCCTGCTACTCGTAATTCAAACAGTCTATCCCTTTCAGCTCTATCAATTCATCTAAAGATTTTATACGTAGTAATCATATCCTCCCTTGTCCTTCTCTCCTCTGAGGTCGTCAGGTTCATTTTCTTTAACCTCTCTTCATAGTACATTCCTTTCAGTTCTGGTACAAACCTGGCTGCAAGCCTTTGGACCTTTTCCAGTTTCTTCACATGCTCGACCAGGTGTGGGCTCCATGTTGGTGACGCGTACTCAGTGTTTGGCCGAACATATGTCGTGTATTAGGGTGTGAAGGAGTTGGTTAATCTTGCATGTGCCGCCAACGTTATGCGATATGCAAGGTGTTATATTCACTCCTCGGTTCTTGTCAGTCCCTGATATTTGCAGCTTCTCTCCGCTCATGCTGTACTCCGTCTCCGGTCTGCCCTCTTCAAGCGCACGAACTTACATTTGTTTAACTTGAAAACCTACTTGTTTTATTAGTTTTACATCGTCAGTGAACAGTGACACATAGGACTCGATCCCCTCTGGTGTGTGTGTGTGTGTGTGTGTGTGTGTGTGTGTGTGTGTGTGTGTGTGTGTGTGTGTGTGTGTGATGCGTGTTGGTGGTAAAGATGGTTTATTTTGGGTCTTGTGGTGATGGTGGTGGTGGTGCGTGCATTTTGGTGCTCCCCTCCCTCTTCATGCATCATTTTCCCCTTCCTTGTACCCCGCTCCTCCTTCCTTGCACCTCCTCCCCCTTTCTTGCACCTCCTCCCCCTTTCTTGCACCGCCCTTCTCACTACCTTGCTCCCCCTCCCACTTGCTCCTCTGCACCCCGTCCCCTTCCTCGTCCAATGCGCCCCTTCCCGTCCACCCCCTCCCCTTTCATGTGCCCACTTTGATATGTCCTTTGTGGTGGCCAGTGTCCAGGTGTGGCCAGGTGGGTGGATTGTTCAGGGAAGGGGAGGAAGAAGTCTCTAATTTTGTTTCTTGTCAGTTATTGAGCGTGTTCTTGCTTCCCTTCAAGAGAGAGAGAGAGAGAGAGAGAGAGAGAGAGAGAGAAGAGAGAGAGAGAGAGAGAGAGAGAGAGAGAGAGAGAGAGAGAGATAAAAAAAGAGAAGAAAAGAAAGAAATATTGCTGGAACCAGGGTAGAAATTTTGACCAGGAAACTGGACCACTGCTACATTAACCAGGCAGCCAGGTGTTGTGAACTTGTGAGAAGCCTCGGGCTGCTAGCAGCAACAGCCTGGTCAACCATCTGTCACAGGTGTGTCACGTGTCACAGGTCATAGGTGTGCCACAGATCACAGGTGTGTAACAGGTCACAGGTGTATCACAGGTCACAGGTGTGTCACAGGTCACATGTGTCACGGGTCAAAGGTGTGTCATAGGTGTATCGTAGGTCACAGGTGTGTCACGGGTCACAGGTGTCATAGGTGTATCGTAGGTCACAGGTGTGTCACAGGCCACAGGTGTGTCACAACAATGAGAGACTGACAGTTTTCTCACCTGGGTTTGTAACACTTTGTTCAGTTTAATTTAGTGTTGACTGAGGCGAGTTTATTCTTGATCCGTGGAATTTGAGTTATCCTCCTCATCTTCTTCGGATCCAGTGGGATTACTTTCTATTCCACAGGTGCCATACTGGTTTAGCGCTTCCCCTAAATATAATTTAATGACTGTGTATGGTGTTGTGTGTGGTGCTGCTGTGTGTGGTGTTATTGTGTGTGGTGTTGCTGTGTGTGGTGTTATTGTGTGTGGTGTTATTGTGTGTGGTTTTTATTGTGGTGTGGTGTTATTGTGTGTGGTGTTATTGTGGTGGTGTTATTGTGTGTGGTGTTTTTGTGTGTGGTGTTATTGTGTGTGGTTTTATGTGTGTGGTGTTATTGTGTGTGGTGTTATTGTGTGTGGTGTTTTTGTGGGGTGGTGTTGCTTGGGTTTGTTTTGTGTTGGTGTTTTTGGTGTGTGGTGTTTTTTGTGTGTGGTGTTATTGTGTGTGGTGTTATTGTGTGTGGTTTATTGTGTGGGGTGTTATTGTGTGTGGTGTTATTGTGTGTGGTGTTGCTGTGTGTGTGTGTTATTGTGTGTGGGGTTATTGTGTGTGGTGTTGCTGTGTGGGGTGTTATTGTGTGGTGTTTGCTGTGTGTGGTGTTATTGTTGTGGTGTTGCTGTGTGTGGTGTTATTGTTGGGGGTGTTATTGTGTGTGGTGCTGCTTTGTGTGTGGTGTTTGTGTGTGGTGTTATTGTGTGTGGTGTTATTGTGTGTGGTTTTTGCTTTGTGGTGTTATTGTGTGTGGTGTTGCGTGTGTGGGTTATTGTGTTGTTGGTGTTATTGTGTGTGGTGCTGCTGTGTGTGGTGTTATTGTGTGTGGTGTTATTGTGTGTGGTGTTATTGTGTGTGGTTTTATTGTTGGGGGTTTTTTATTGTGTGTGGTGTTATTGTGTGGGGTGTTGCTGTGTGTGGGTTGTTGTGGGGGTTATGTGTGTGGGTGCTGCTGTGTGTGGTGTTATTGGGGTGTGGTGTTATGTGTGGTGGTGTTATTGGTGGGGTGTTGCTGTGTGTGGTGTTATTGTGTGGGGTGTTGCTGTGTGTGGTGTTATTGTGTGTGGTGTTATTGTGTGTGGTGCTGCTGTGTGTGGTGTTTTTTGGGGGTGTGGTGTTATTGTGTGGGTTTATTGTGTGTGGTGTTATTGTGTGTGGTGTTATTGGTGTGGTGTTATTGTGTGTGGTGTTATTGTGTGTGGTTGTTATTGTGTGTGGTGCTGCTGTGTGTGGTTTTTATTGTGTGTGGTGTTATTGTGTGTTGTTATTGTGTGTGGTGTTATTGTGTGTGTGCTGCTGTGTGTGGTGTTATTGTGTGTGGTGTTATTGGTGTGGTGTTATTGTGTGTGTGGTTATTGTGTGTGGTGCTGCTGTGTGTGGGGTTATTGTGTGTGGTTTTTATTGTGTGTGGTGTTGCTGTGTGGTGTTTTTTGGGTGTGTGGTGTTATTGTGTGTGGTGCTGCTGTGTGTGGTGTTGCTGTGTGTGGTGTTATTTTTGTGTGGTGTTATTGTGGTGTGGTGTTATTTGTGTGTGGTGTTATTGTGTGTGGTGTTATTGTGTGTGGTGCTGCTGTGTGTGGTGTTGCTGTGTGGGGGTGTTATTGTGTGTGGTGTTATTGTGTGTGGTGTTATTGGGGTGTGGTGTTGCTGTGTGTGGTGTTATTGTGTGTGGTGTTTGCTGTTGTGGTGTTTATTGTGTGGGGTTGTTATTGTGTGTGGTGCTGCTGTGTGTGGTGTTATTGTGTGTGGTGTTATTGTGGTGGGGGTTATTGTGTGTGGTGTTGCTGTGTGTGGTGTTATTGTGTGTGGTGTTGCTGGTGTGGTGTTATTGTTGTGGTGTTATTGTGTGTGGTGCTGCTGTGTGTGGTGTTATTGTGTGTGGTGTTATTGTGTGTGGTGTTATTGTGTGTGGTGTTATTGTGTGTGGTGTTATTTGTTGTGGTTTTATTGTGTGTGGTGCTGCTGTGTGTGGTGTTATGTGTGTGGTGTTATTGTGTGTGGTGTTATTGTGTGTGGTGCTGCTGTGTGTGGTGCTGCTGTGTGTGGTGTTATTGTGTGTGGTGTTATTGTGTGGTGTTATTGTGTGTGGTGTTGCTGGGGTGTGGTGTTATTGTGTTGGTGTTGCTGTGTGTGGTGTTATTGTGTGTGGTGTTATTGTGTGTGGTGTTATTGTGTGTGGGCTGCTGTGTGTGGTTTTTATTGTTTGTGGTGTTATTGTGTGTGGTGTTATTGTGTGGTTTTTACTGTGTGTGGTGTTATTGTGTGTGGTGTTGCTGTGTGGGGGTGTTTTTGTGGTGGTTTTTATTGTGTGGGGTTGTTATTGTGTGTGGTGTTATTGTGTGTGTGTTATTGTGTGTGGGGGTTATTGTGTGTGGTGTTATTGTGTGTGGTGTTATTGTGTGTGGTGTTATTGTGTGTGGTGTATATTGTGTGTGGTTTTAAATTGGGGTGTGGTGTTATTGTGTGTGGTGTTATTTGTGTGGGGTTTGTTATTGTGTGTGGTGTTATTGTGTGTGGTGTTATTGGGGTGTGGTGTTATTGTGTGTGGTGTTATTGTGTGGGTGTTATTGTGTGTGGTGTTTTGTGTGTGGTGTTATTGTGTGTGGTGTTATTGTGTGTGGTGTTCCTGTGTGTGGTGTTATTGTGTGTGGTGTTGCTGTGTGTGGTGTTATTGTGTGTGGTGTTGTGTGTGGTGTTATTGTGTGTGGGTTATTGTTTGTGGTGTTGCTGTGTGGGGGTGTTATTGTGTGTGGGTTGCTGTGTGTGGTGTTATTGTGTGTGGTGTTATTGTGTGTGGTGTTATTGTGGTGTGTTGCTGTGTGTGGTGTTATTGTGTGTAGTGTTGCTGTGTGTAGTGTTATTGTGGTGGGGGTTTATGTGTGTGGTGTTCTGTGTGGGGGTGTTTATTGTGTGTGGTGTTATTGTGTGTGGTTTGCTGTGTGTGGTGTTATTGTGTGTAGGTTGCTGTGTGTAGTTTTTATTGTGTGTGGTGCTGCTGTGTGTGGTTTTTATTGTGTGTGGTGTTATTGTGTTGGTGTATTATGTGTGGTGTTATTGTGTGTGGTTTTGTGTGGGTGTTATTGTGTGGGTGTTATTGTGTGTGGTGTTATTGTGTGTGGTGTTGCTGTGTGTGGTGTTGCGTGTGTGGTGTTATTGTGTGTGGTGCTGCTGTGTGTGGTGTTATTGTGTGTGGTGCTGCTGGTGTGTGTGCTGCTGTGTGGTTTTATGTGTGTGGTGCTACTGTGTGTGGTGCTGCTGTGTGTGTGCTGCTGTGTGTGGGCTGCTGTGTGTGGGGGTTGCTGTGTGTGGTGCGCTGTGTGTGGTGCTGCTGTGTGTGGTGTTGCTGTGTGTGGTGTTGCTGTGTGGTGCTGCTGTGTGGGGTTTGTTGCTGTGTGTGGTGCTGCTGTGTGTGGTGCTGTTTGTTTTGGTGCTGCTGTGTGTGGTGCTGCTGTGTGTGGTGTTGCGGGTGTGTGGTGCTGCTGTGTGTGGTGCTGCTGTGTGGGTGTTGCTGTGTGTGGTGTTGCTGTGTGGGTGTTGCTGTGTGGGGGTGCTGCTTGTGTGGTGTTGCGTGTGTGGTGTTGCTGTGTGGTGGTTTTTGCTGTGTGGGGTGCTGCTGTGTGTGGTGTTGCTGTGTGTGGTGTTGCTGTGTGTGGTGTTGCTGTGTGTGGTGCTGCTGTGTGGTGTTGCTGTGTGTGGTTGTTGCTGTGTGTGGTGCTGCGGTGTGTGGTGTTGCTGTGTGTAGGTGCTGTGTGTGTGGTGTTGCTGTGTGTGGTGTTTGCTGTGTGTGGGCTGCTGTGTGTGGTGCTGCTGTGTGTGTGTTGCTGTGTGTGGTGTTGCTGTGTGTGGTGGCTGCTGTGTGTGGTGCTGCTGTGTGTGGTGCTGCTGTGTGTGGTGCTGCTGTGTGTGGTGTTGCTGTGTGTGGTGTTTGCTGGTGTGGGTGCTGCTGTGTGTGGTGCTGCTGTGTGTGGTGTTGCTGTGTGTGGTGCTGCTGTTGTGGTGTTGCTGTGTGTGGTGTTGCTTTTGGTGGTGCTGCTGTGTGTGGTGTTGCTGTGTGTGGTGTTGCTGTGTGTGGTGCTGCTGTGTGTGGTGCTGCTGTTTTGTGGTGCTGCTGTGTGTGGTGTTGCTTTTGTGGTGCTGCTGTGTGTGGTGTTGCTGTGTGTGGTGCTGCTGGGGTGGGGTTGCTGTGTGTGGTGTTGCTGTGTGTGGTGTTGCTGTGTTTTGGTGCTGCTGTGGTGGGTTGCTGTGTGTGGTGTTGCTGTGTGTGGTGCTGCTGTGTGGGGTTTTTGCGTGTGTGGTGCTGCTGTGTGTGTGTTGCTGTGTGTGGTGCTGCTGTGTGTGGTGTTTGGTGTGAGGGGTGTTGCTGTGTGTGGTGTTGCGTGTGTGGTTTGCTGTGTGTGGTTTTTGCTGTTGTGGTGTTGCTGTGTGTGGGTTGCTAGTGTTGGTGCTGCTGTGTGGGTGCTGCCGGTGTGGTGTTCCCGTGTGTGGGTTGCTGTGTGTGGTGTGCTGTGGGGTGGTTGTTGCTGTGTGTGGTGTTGCTGTGTGTGGTGTTGCTGTGTGTGGTGCTGCTGTTGTGGTTTTTGGGCTGTGTGTGGTGTTGCTGTGTGTGGTGTTGCTGTGTGTGGTGTTGCTGTGTGGGGTGTTGCTGTGTGTGGTGTTGCTGTGTGTGGTGTTGCTGTGTGTGGTGTTGCTGTTTTGTGGTGTTGCGTGTGTGGTGCCTGCTGTGTGTGGTTTGCTGTGTGTGGTGTTGCGTGTGTGGTGTTGCTGTGTGTGGTGTTGCTGTGTGTGGTGTTGCTGTTGGTGTTGCTGTTTGGTGGGGTTGGTTGCTGTGTGTGGTGTTGCGGTGTGGTGTTGCTGTGTGTGGTGCTGCTGTGTGTGGTGCTGCTGTGTGTGGTGTTGCTGTGTGTGGTGTTGCTGTGTTGGGGTGTTGCTGTGTGTGGTGTTGCTGTGGGGTGGTGTTGCTGTGTGTGGTGCTGCTGTGTGTGGTGTTGCTGTGTGTGGTGTTGCTGTGTGTGGTGCTGCTGTGTGGGTGTTGCTGTGTGTGGTGTTGCTGTGTGTGGTTTTTGCGGTGTGGGTTGCTGTGTGTGGTGTTGCGTGTGTGGGTGTTGCTGTGTGTGGTGCTGCTGTGTGTGGGCTGCTGTGTGGGGTGTTGCTGTGGTGGTGTTGCTGTGTTGGTGTTGTTTGTGTGTGGTGTTGCTGTGTGTGGTGCTGCTGTGTGGGGTGTTGCTGTGTGTGGTGCTGCTGTGTGTGGTGTTGCTTTTGTGTGGTGTTGCTGTGTGTGGTGCTGCTGTTTTGTGGTGCTGTGTGTGGTGTTGCTGTGTGGGGTGTTGCTGTGTGTGGTGTTGCTGTGTGTGGTTTTTGCTGTGTGTGGTGTTGCTGTGTGTGGTGTTGCTGTGTGTGGTGTTGCTGTGTGTGGTGTTGCTGTGTGTGGTGTTGCTGTGTGGGGTGCTGCTGTGTGTGGTGCTGCTGTGTGTGGTGTTGCTGTGTGTGGTGTTGTGTTTTGTGGTGTTGCGTGTGTGTGTTGCTGTGTGTGGTTTTTGCTGTGTGTGGTGTTGCTGTGTGGTGGTTTTTGCTGTTGTGGTGTTGCTGTGTGTGGTGTTGCTGTGTGGTGCGCTGTGTGGGGTTTGTTGCTGTGTGTGGTGCTGCTGTGTGTGGTGTTGCTGTGTGTGGTGTTGCTGTGTGTGGTGTTGCTGTGTGTGGTGTTGCTGTGTGTGGTGCTGCTGTGTGTGGTGTTGCTGTGTGTGGTCTGCTGTGTGGGTGCTGCTGTGTGTGGTGTTGCGTGTGTGGGTGCTGCTGTGTGTGGTGCTGCTGTGTGTGGTGTTGCTGTGTGTGGTGTTGCTGTGTGTGGTGCTGCTGTGTGTGGTGTTGCTGTGTGTGGTGCTGCTGTGTGTGGTGTTGCTGTGTGTGGTTTGCTGTGTGTGGTGTTTGTGTGGGGGTGTTGCTGTGTGTGGTGTTGCGGGTGTGTGGGGGTTGCGGGTGTGTGGTGTTGCTTGTGTGTGGTGTTGCTGTGTGTGGTGCTGCTGTGTGTGGTGCTGCTGTGTGTGGTGTTGCTGTGTGTGGTGCTGCTGTGTGTGGTGCTGCTGTGTGTGGTGCTGCTGTGGGGTGGTGTTGCTGTGTGTGGTGCTGCTGTGTTTTGGTGCTGCTGTGGTGGTGCTGCTGTGTGTGGTGTTGCTGGTGTGGTTTGCTGTGTGTGGTGCTGCTGTGTGTGGTGCTGCTGTTGTGGTTTGGGCTGCTGTGTGTGGTGTTGCTGTGTTGGGTGTTGCTGTGTGTGGTGCTGCTTTTGTGTGGTGCTGCTGTGTGTGGTGCTGCTGTGTGTGGTGCTGCTGTGTGTGTGTTGCTGTGTGTGGTGCTGCTGTGTGTGGTGTTGCTGTGGTGGTGTTGCTGTGTGGGGTGCTGCTGTGTGGGTGTTTGCTGTGTGGTGCTGCTGTGTGTGGTGTTGCTGTGTGTGGTGTTGCTGTGTGTGGTGTTGCTGTGTGGGGTGTTGCTGTGTGTGGTGTTGCTGTGTGTGGTGTTGCTGTGGGGGTGCTGCTGTGTGTGGTGTGCTGTGTGTGGTGTTGCTGTGTGTGGTGCTGCTGTGGTGTGGTGCTGCTGTGTGTGGTGCTGCTGTGTGTGGTGCTGCTGTGTGTGGTGTTGCTGTGGTGGTGTTGCTGTGTGTGGTTTTTGCTGTGTGTGTTTTTGGCTGTGTGTGGTGCGGGCTGTGTGTGTTGCTGCTGTGTGTGGTGTTGCTGTGTGTGGTGTTGCTGTGTGTGGTTTTGCGTGTGTGGTGTTCCCGTGTGTGGTGTTGCTGTGTGTGGTGCTGCTGTGTGTGGTGCTGCTGTGTGTGGTGTTGCTGTGTGTGGGGGTTGCGTGTGTGGTGCTGCTGTGTGTGGTGCTGCTGTGTGTGGTTGTGCTGTGTGTGTGTCTGTGTGTGGTGCTGCTGGTGTGTGGTGCTGCTGTGTGGTGGTGTTGCTGTGTGTGGTGTTGCTGTGTGGGTGTTGCTGTGTGTGGTGCTGCTGTGTTGTGTTTGCTGTGTGTGGTGCTGCTGTGTGTGGTGTTGCTGTGTGTGGTTTTTGCTGTGTGTGGTGCTGCTGTGTGGGGGGTGTTGCTGTGTTGGTGTTGCGGGTGTGGTGTTGCTATGTATATTGTTGCTCTGTTTGGTGCTGATGTGTACAATGGTGCTATGCATAGTGTTGCTGTGTACAGTGTTGCTGACGTGTACATTGTTGTTGTGTGTGGCATTGCTGTGTACAGTGTTACTGTGTACATTGTTGCTTTGTACATTGTTGCTTTGTACATTGTTGCTGTGTACAGTGTTACTGTG
This sequence comes from Cherax quadricarinatus, assembly GCF_026875155.1. NCBI lineage: Eukaryota > Metazoa > Arthropoda > Malacostraca > Decapoda > Parastacidae > Cherax > Cherax quadricarinatus. The sequence goes on along the minus strand of NC_069456.1, from coordinate 1,134 downwards.
TACATTGTTGCTTTGTACATTGTTGCTTTGTACATTGTTGCTTTGTACATTGTTGCTTTGTACATTGTTGCTGTGTACATTGTTGCTTTGTACATTGTTGCTTTGTACATTGTTGCTTTGTACATTGTTGCTTTGTACATTGTTGCTTTGTACATTGTTGCTTTGTACATTGTTGCTTTGTACATTGTTGCTTTGTACATTGTTGCTGTGTACATTGTTGCTTTGTACATTGTTGCTTTGTACATTGTTGCTTTGTACATTGTTGCTTTGTACATTGTTGCTTTGTACATTGTTGCTGTGTACAGTGTTACTGTGTACATTGTTGCTTTGTACATTGTTGCTGTGTACAGTGTTACTGTGTACATTGTTGCTTTGTACATTGTTGCTGTGTACAGTGTTGCTGTGTGTACAGTGTTGATGTGTACAATGTTGTGTGCATTGTTGCTGTGTACAGTGTTTCTGTGTGTACAGTGTTGATGTGTACAATGTTGTGTACATTGTTGCTGTGTGTGGCATTGTTGTGTACAGCAATATAATATACGCATATATATGTACGTATATATATATATATATATATTTTATATATATATATATATATATATATATATATATATATTATATATATATTATATATATATATATTATATATATATTATATATATACATATATATATATATATATTATATATATATATATATATATATATATATATATATATATATATATATATATATATATATATAATATATATATATAATATATATATATATATATATATATATATATATATCTTTCTTTCAACACATCGGCCGTATCCCACCGAGGCGGGGTGGCCCAAAAGGAAAAACGAAAGTTTCTCCTTTTACATTTAGTAATATATACAGGAGAAGGGGTTACTAGCCCCTTGCTCCCGGCGTATTAGTTGCCTCTTACAACACGCATGGCGTACGGAGGAAGAATTCTGTTCCACTTCCCCATGGAGATAAGAGGAAATAAACAAGAACAAGAACTAGAAAGAAAATAGAAGAAAACCCAGAGGGGTATGTATATATACGCATGTACATGTATGTGTAGTGTGACCTAAGTGTAAGTAGAAGTAGCAAGATACCTGAAATCTTGCATTTCATGAGACA
>NC_069455.1:35526031-35546502 GCF_026875155.1 Cherax quadricarinatus | reverse complement strand
AAAATTTCCCCCCCTGAAACCGTTCGGCTATTGTTATAGACATTCCTTCTAGATGCTCCCACCACCCATCTCCTGATAATCTTCTCCATGACTTTGCCCTACTATACATGTCATTCACACTGGTCTGTAGTTTAATGCTTCATGCCCTGACTCTTTTTTTTTTATAATTGGGACTACATTTGCTGTCTTCCATGCCTTAGGTAGTCGCCCTGTTTCGATAGATGTGTGGAAGATTGTTGTTAGTGGTACACATAGCATTCTGTCCCTTCTCTCAGGACCCATGGATAGATGTTATCCGGCCTCATCCCATTCAAGGAATAAGTAAAGAGGTTTTAGCAGCCTCTTCACTTATTCCTGGGTTTTGTATGTATTGTGTTAAACACTTGATGGTGTACCCCATCTCTCCGTGTTTCTGGAGTCCCTTCTGTCTCCTCTGTGAACGCTTCTTTGAATCTCATGTTGAGCTCCTCACATACTTTGCGGTCGTTTCTTGGGACCTTCCCCCCTTCCTTCTTCAGCCTGATTATTTGGTTCTTGACTGTTGTTTTCCTCCTGATGTGGCTGTACAAACAGCTTTGGGTCAATTTGGCTTTCGTGCTATGGTCATTTTCATATTGTCGTATGGCCCTGCTTCTTACTTGTGCATATTCATTTCTGGCTCTACGACTGCTCTCCTTATTCTCGAGGGTCCTTTACCTTCAAATATTTTTTTCCACTCTCTAGCATACTTGGTTTTGGCCTTCCTACACCTTTGGGTAAACCCAAAGGGGCCCTCATCCTGGCTTCTCTTTATTTCTTTTACCCTCGGGTACAATTTTCTATCAGCTTCCTTGCATATTGAAAGGCACATATTCCATCATCTACATTAACTGACTTCCCTGCCAGTTCTCTGTTTCCGGTGAGCCCCTTTGCGGGAAAAATTATTCATGCCTTTTGTTGTCCCCTCTCTTGTAGTCTGGCTTCATCCATTCGCCGTCCTGCTTCCCCCTCCACTTTTAACTCTACTATGTATTTGATGCTCAGAACCGTGTGATCACAAGTCCCGAGGGGGTCTTTCATGTCCTCAATATCTGCACTACTCAAAGTGAATACTAGGGGCCATTCTTGCTGGTTAATCCTCTCCTCTCTCTTCGGTAATGTTTCCCTTAGGGGTTGATACATGAGGTTTTCCAGTACCACCTCCAATCATCTTAGCCCTCCACGTTTCTGGCTTCAGGTGCTTCAGGTTCTCCCCAATCGATTCCCTTGTGACTGAAGTAAACCATAATCAGCAGCTTTCCCACGGGCAGAACCCTTCGGGGGCCACTTCAACAAGTGGGGCCCCCCCCACGTTTTTTTTTACCCCTTATCATCCCCTTTTGCCTTGTCCCCTTCTGTTCTGTGATGGGTTTTATACTTATGAAATTACCCCCCTTTGGGAAACCCCCAGACTGAAGTGTTTTCCTTTTTATGGGGCTCTTGCTTCTCCTCTGTTTCTTCTTCCCCAGCAAAATAAAAATCCCATAGTTTTTCTGATATCCCTTTGGAAAAGATGGTTTTTTTAAAACCCGTAAAGCTTGGTTTTTTTGTGAGAGCTAAAGCCCCGTGAGCCTCTTGACCCCTCTCATGCCACTCCCCCCCCACTTTTTTCCGTTTTTTCCTTTAGCGTTGGTAAACCTTTCCCTTCAGTTTCCTCTCCAACAAAGTGTTGGGGGGGGGGGGGGTTTTGTGGGGGGTGGGGGACCTGGCAGTTTTTCTGGGGCGTTTTTCCAAACGGGTCAGTGTGCGGTGGGGGCGGGTTGTGGGGGTTTGGGTGGTTTGTTTTTCATATAGCACTTTTGGTTTTTTTGCCCTTCGGGGAGGGGGTTCTGTGTGTGCTTGCGTTTGTTGTTTTGGGCCCCGCTCTGCTTGTCCCCTGCTGATTTCCTGCCCCTTGGCCCTTTTTTTCCCTACCCCTTTTTGCTTCTTGTCCCCTCCTTCAGCTGCTGTCGTTTGGTTTCTTTTTCTTTTTCGGTCTAGGAACACCCCCCCCCCCCTTTTGTATACTGGCAATTCCTCGCTGGGTTTCTCCTGCAGATCCTTTTTCGCAATTTTCTGTTTTGAAATTCATTTTTTGACTGACCTTTTTCCCCCTTTCAAGAAACCACCTTTTCTCTAAAAAATTAACGTCATGCCCCTCCTTGCCTATTTTTTGATGATGTTTTTAATTCCTTTTTTTTTTAAATGCCATTTTTCAGTGTGTCCTTTTTCACTCCCCCCAAAGAACCCCAATAATTTAAACACTGAATGCCCCTCCCTCCTCCTTTTTCCTTTACCTCTGTGCCCTGGGGCCTCCTTTGTAGCATATCCATTGTCCCCCTTGTTTTTCCTGAAGTTTTGGTGGAATGGTCTGCCCTGAAAGGGACCATTCCCCTCTCCTCCTCCTCCTTCATTTTTTTTTATCCCTGCCCCAACCCTGATTTTTCCCTCCTTCATTTCTCTCCCTACGGGGTGGACTGTTTAGGGCCTTAGTGTAAAAAGGGTCCTTCCCTTCCCTTTGGGGCCCCCTTGTTCAGTAGGGGGGGCCTTTTACAAAATGCTATGTTCGTCGGGGAATAGCCCTTTTAACTCATTTAAAGGGCCAAATTTACCTCAAAATTCTAGGGCCGGGTCCCTTTCTAGCCACCTTTTTTTTTAAGGGGTTTAAAGGGTTTTTGGGTAATTTTGTGTGTGTGTTTGTGGGGTGTGCGCGTGGGGGGGTGTGTATATGGGGGGGGGAAAAGGGATTTGTAAGGGGGAAAGGGGAAGGGGGAAACAGAGTGATGAAGGGGTGGAAAAGAGAGTGGGAAGGGGGTAGAGAGAGAGACATACACTTGGGTGTTGTAATGGTTTTTGTGTGGGGGTGGGGTGCTTTTTTGTGTGTGTGCATGGTGTGTGTGCATGTGTATGGGGGAAATTTTGTGTGTGGGGAAATGGGGTTTTGGAGGGGGGGGGGGTTTTTGCAAGGGGAAATAGATGGGGAAAGGGGGAAAAGGAGGGGACAAGGGGAGGGAAAAAATTTTGGGTAGAGGTAAGGGGGGTAGTTTTGGGGTGTGGTGTGTTGTGTGTGGTGTGTGTGTGTGTGTGGGTGGGGTGTGTATGCGTGTGTGTGGGGTAGGTTGTGTGTATGGGGGTACTTTCCCCAAATTCAAAATTTGTTTGTGAAATTACTGGGGGAAATCCCCATACTAGCTAACCGCCCCTCCTCCCTTTAAACTTATTTTTAAATGGTGAGTGACCCCAAAGTTTCTAGCATGGAGAGACTGGTTTTAATTGAAACCCCCCCATTAAACCCCCAACTAGATGTACTTTAACGTGTTTTCGGGCCGGGTAGGGGGGGCCCTCGTTTTTGTTTTTTGCTCTTTTGCGAGGGGTCAATTTCTCCTTTCTCCTGATCCTTTGTAACACTTTGCCCCTAAATAAGTAGCACTAACAAGTCAAAATATATAAATATATATAAAATTATATAATATATATATTATATATATATATATATATATATATAATATATAATATATAAAATGTCGTCCCAAAATTTATGAAATTTGTGATTTTGGTTTTAAAATACAACGCTCGTCTTGCCATATAAACAAAAAAAAATTTTGTGTTGTAAAAATTTTGCAAAAATCATTTAAAACCTAACGAAAAAAAATTTTTCATTGTTTTTGTTTATTATTAAATTATTGTAAACGTATCAAAAATATTTTTAAAGTTGGATGAGGCTAAATTAAATTGCGCTTGTTATAATAAGGTTAGTAAATTTTTTTCTAAGATTCTTTTGGTGAAAAATTAAAAATTTTTTAAAAACAAAAGGGTTAAAAAAAAAAATATATCTTTTAAACGTATAAGGAAAATTTTAGAAAGGATTTAAATTTTTAAATTTAGTTTTTTCCTAAGGGCCAGTTTTCCCTATTGGGGCACGATATAAAAAAATATTATAATTATAAATTTTATATATATATAAATATATATATATATATTTTAAATTTTATATATATAAAATAATAAATATATATATATATGCAATAAGATCACAGTAAACAGGTGATTTCAAAATAGAAAAACCCAACAACCCGAAAGAATAAAAAATTTTCCCAAAGCGAAATTCGTGACTACTCACTTTTATCAAGCTGGGGAATTTCCATTTTTTTAAAGGGGGTTTTTGTTTTGCCTATTCTAAAATTCACCTGTTTACGGGTGATCTTATGCATTTTTTATATATAAATAAAAAGAATTATATTATTTTTATATATAAAAATTTTATATAATTATTTATAATATATATATTTAAAAAAAATAAAATTATGTCGGCCAAAATTAGGCAAACTTGCGACTTGGGTTTAAAATAAAAACGCTCATCTTGCCATATGGGACAATAAAAAATTTGTGTATGCAAAATCTCCCAAAAAGGGTCATTCAAACCTAACGAAAAAAATATTTTTTCCCCTGGGGTTTTTATTTAGAAAAAAAATTTATTAAAAAACAAATCTAAAAAAATTTATTTGGGGTTTAGGCTAAAAAAATTTGTTTTTTTTAAAAATTTGGGTTTGGGTTTTTAAGTTTTCAAAGATTTTTTTGGGTGAAAAATTTAAAAAAATTTTTACATTAACAAAAATGAAAAAATAAATCTTTAAACAATAAAAAAAATTTTAAAAAGGGGATTTAAATTTTAAATTTGGTTCTTCCAAATTTGGGACCATTTTTTACTATTGGGCACGACATATATATTATATATTTTAATTTTATAAATATATATAATATATATTATATATAAAAATTATATAATTTAAAATTTTATATATATATTTTTATATAAATTTTCAACCCTTTCACAGGGGTTTTTTTTTCCCACTTTCCCGATATCACCTTTTTTAATCGTGACCCCATTGCATATATAAAATATATATATATATATATATATATAATATATATATTTTTAAAATATATATATATTATATATATAAATATATATAATATATATTCAAAAAAAACCACCCCTAAAAGGGAATAAAAAATTTAAAGGGCGTTTTGGGTGACTCTCACATTATCACCTTTTTAAACTGTGACTTTTTTGGGCCATATATAAAATTATATATATAAATATATATATATATATAAAATATTATATATATATATATAATATATTTTAATAAAAATATATATTTTAAAATTTTATTTTACAAAAATATACATGTAAAAAACTTCAAAACCCCCCCCAATTTTTTTTAAACACTTCTCCCTGGTAACTTCACTTTTTTTCCCTTTTTTTTTACAACTTGACTTGGCAATACCACTTCCTGGGGGCCAACGAAAAGGCCAAACCCTTTCACTGATACTTTTTTTTTCTTTTTTCCTTTTTTGTTTATTATTTTTTTCGCACTTCTGTGTGCGGTTCAAAACCAATTTGATTTTACACTTGATTTTTTCTGATTTTGGGGTTTACTTCCCTTTTTAAATTTTGACTCTTTGTAGCTCTATGGCACAGGTTTTTTGCTATCTCAAACCCGGGTTTTGGGCACTTCCAAATTTTCTGAAATTCCCGTTTTTCCTCTCGTTTTTTTCCCACTTTTAAGATTTCGTTGCCCAACTTATTGTGTTTTTTCTCTACCCCAAAAACCTAAACGGGCGTCGCTAAAGCTAAAACCCCCCTTAAAAAAAAAAAAATTTCCGGGAAACCCTTTTTTACCCCCTACTTCCACCACCGTCCCCGGGTGTGGTGGGGTTGTGTGTGTGGGGTGGGGGGGGGGTTTTTTGCGCGAAGACTGTCATTATCGTCTGATATTGTAAACTGAGACACACTGTGTGATGGCCCCCAACCCTCGCACCCCCCATTTACCTCCGCCAAGGGGGAAAAGGGAAGGCGATGAGGTAACGAATCTCCCCCTTAAATCCCCTAAAATGCTTCTTAAAGTGTGTTTCCAAAACGCACTTCAAGAATATGGCCACACTACGGTGAGCCCAAAATTTTTCCCTTTAGATTTTTTTTAAAAAAATTAATGTGATAAAAATTGTGAAAAAAAATACTGGATCAAAATACGGGTGAACAAAATTTTTTAAAAAAATACTTTTAAATCAAAAAACTGTGAACAAAAACTGTTTTAAAAAAATTATAAATCAAAAATTTTGGGTGTTTAAAGAATTTTGTCATAAAAAATTAATTCCAATACCTAACTTTTAAAATTCAAAATTTTTCCCTTCAATTAATTTTTTCCAAAAAATTTTCCCATTTTAAACTATTTGTTCCATTTTTTCATAAAATAACTCGATTTTTTCTTTTTAAAATGAATCTTTATCTAAAAACCCAACTTAACTTGTCCAGGGGGATGAAAACTGTAACATGCTGCTACGTGTATATACATGTCAAAAAATTTTATCCTTTCCAGTTGATTTTCAAAAGGCGAGAAATTTGTATCAACGGGTTCTAGGGTTAAAGAGTCAAACCCCCTGAAAAAATATTTTTAATTTTTTAAATATAATATTGGCAAAGGGTTTAAAAAAATTAGTTAATTTTATATTTTAAAAAATTTTGGGAAAAAATTTAACTATGTTTAAACATGTTAAAAAATTTCACCCCCTCAAAATGGGACGTTTGAACCCTTTCTGCTTTTTCTTTATTTTCATACACAGCATTTTGCTGTTCTTTAATTTTCCCGGGTTCTTGTAATGGAAAAATTTCATAAAATTTTTTGGGAAATTTTGGGCCATTTTTCAGTGCTTTTTTTGCAAAATTGTGATCCCAAATTTAAAAAAATTTTCGAAATACCGAATATTTAAAAATTGGTAAATTTAGAAAAAAACCCAAAATTTAAAGTTTAAAGCCCTTTTCTAAAATTTTCCTTAAACGTTTAAAAGATAAAATTTTTTCCCTTTATGTTTAATGAAAAAATTAAAAATTTTAAACCCAAAAAAAAACCTTTAAGAAAACTTACCAAACCCTTTTAATTACAAACAAGCCAATTTAATCTAGTCTAACCAACAAAATATTTTTGGGGAAAATTTTAAACAAAATTTTAATTTAATAAGCAAACACAATGAAATACATTTTTTTCTTTAAAATTTCCAGAATAAATTCTTCGAAATTTTTTGCATATAAAATTTATTTCTTTAATTAATACGATTTTTTAACCAAAACAGATGAGGGGCCCTCCATAAAGTTAATGTATATTTTTCTATTGGTTACAGGGGTAGGCATAATACATTTTTCAATTTTTAATTTTAACGTGGTATATTTTTTTATACAAACAGGGGTTTATACTTTAGAAAATTTGGGAAAGTTGATAGTTATGCAAGCATGTCGGGAAAAACCAAAAAGCCCCTAGGATTTATTTGAAGCATTCGGGTCCCTGGGGTTTAGATCTCAACTCCTCTCTAGCGCGGCTACATAAGTAAAAACACACGTGCCACCAACTAAATGGGGGGGGAAAAAAACGACGGGAATGTATGGCAGCGATAAGGACACGGGAAACAAATGTAACGTTCAATTTAAATTGAAGAAAAAAAGCATCAGAATTTTTTAAATGATGTCGTAAAATGGGAAAGTGGAATGGCGAGAGGGAATAATAAATGGGTTTTCCCTTCCTTTAAAGGGGAAAAAAAAGAGAAAAACCAGAGAGAGAAATTTATAACCAAACCCCAAAAAAACCCCTTGCGAAAAAAAAAAAAGGGAAAGACATTTTAGAAAGGGGCCCAAAGAAAGAATTACTTTTGCTTCCGAAAAAAACACAAATATTGAAAATAGTCGGGAACACTATTTTTGATAATGCTGGAACAGGGGTAAAAATGAAGGGGGAGAGTGGGGGATCCGGGGTATGAGGTCGAATTTTTTGTGGGAAAATTTTTTTCAAAAACTCAGTATGAAAAAAACCACTTCAATAAACTTGCAAAAAAAGGCGGCCAAGAAGTTTTAAAAGCCTTTTTAAATCACGAATCTGCTCGACAGTATAAAATTGCAAATCTCTGTAAGGGGGCACAAGTGCTTTGGTTTAACCCCCTTGGGTTTTTGCCTGCCTCCGTTTTCCCCCTACGGGGTTCTTGACAGAATAAAGAATAAGTAAGACAAATCATCTCTTGTCTCAAACCCGGCCTGAACAGATCCGTAAATTTTAGCAGGGGCCTTCAGCAGCGGAGAGATGTGATTTGGGTTTTAAAGGAATCCCCCCCCACTATGTTAATATAGCAAGGGAACTGGAAGACCTTACTTTTTTAATTAAAAATACAAAGGGCCCATTTCTCTGTGGTCAGCGAAAATGAAGTTTCAAACACAAGCCCGGACAGGAACAGTAAGAACTCGGGTTTACCCTTCTCAAAAAACGTCACTTCTTCTAAGACCCTTCATTCTTTGAATGACACGACGGGGAACATGCTCACACAGAAAAAAGAATTGATGAAAATAAAAGCAGAGATTGCTAAAAAATTCATTGTTTTTCCCAAATTTGTATTCTTGAAAAAAAAATTTTTTTAAAATAAACGGGTAGGAAAACGGGTTTTTAAAACTGTAAATAAAGGTAGGAACCTTACCTTTAACCCAAAAAAAATCCTTGTTTTTAAAAAAAAAGAGCCAAACAGAGAGAAAGAAAAAGGAGAAGAAAGAGGGGAGAGAGAGAGAAGAGAGAGAGAAAGAGAGAGGGGGAAAGGAAGGTTGGAGATTCGTGGGGCATCATTGTTTTTTCCAAGGGGCCCATTAAATTTTTGCAACAGTTTGAGAGCGAGCTGTTTTTAAGGAAGCGTGGAGCCCCTTTTGGTAAATTTTAAAATTTATAGTTTTTTGTGGGGCCCTGCATTAAGATCAAATTTGAGGGGGGTTTTGGTTTTTCCCCTGGGGAAAAAATTGCCATTTTTTATTGCTTACGGGGCCCTCTGCAAAATTTATGGGAACATCCTCATCAAGAAAAAATTTAATAACCCAAAGGAAGTTTAATCAAATTCCTATTTCCCCCCCAAATTAAAAAAAAAAAAAAAAAAAAAAGGGCCAAAAGAAAAAAATAAAAAACCCCAGATGTTCACAAAATCCCAGCGAAATTTGGCAAGTAAAATAAAAAGGGAAATTTTTGCGGGAGCCATAAATTTTTAGTCCCCCAAGCAATGGCAGCAAGGGCAAAATTATTCCCAAAACTCCTCCCACCGAACCCTTTACAAGTCGACACCCGGCCAGAGCTAAAAACCCTTTGGGACAGTCAAAAAACCAGCATTTTTCCCAAAGCTTCATGCCCCTTCCCCCAATATCTACGGGTGGTTTCACGGGAATAACGTGATAACATTTCCCAAAAACAAATGTTTTAACCCCAAACCCAGCCCGGAATGGTACAAAGATTCTCCAGTCTAAACCCAAAAGGTTTAAATGCCTCACCGGTTTTTTTTTCCCTTGAAAATCGTTGGGTTTTTGTTTTAGGGAAACCCTCGTGTACAAAGGGAAAAAAAAGGGAAAAACAAAAAACCCCCACTATTGGCAACCCCCTACTTTCCCCTTTTGCTGCCAGGGCGTCAGGAGAATCTTTGGATCATCATCCCAGTTTTTAAAAGCTGGAAAAAATCCCGTTAGGGCTGGGATATCCTAAAGTTGTGAAGCGGGGCCCCCGGGGCCACCCGGGCCCATAAATCTCGAACTTCGCGGTAATAAACCTTATCAAAAAAGGGGTTTTTAAAAAACAGGCCTTTTTTTCCATCCCCAAAGGGGCCTGAAACTCAAGCCATTAAAGACGTTTTTCCCTAAAATTAAAACCATTTATTCACCTTTCAACAACAGTAACCAAAAAAACTTTTCTTGGGAGCAAAAAAAATTTCCTAAATTTCTTTAAAGGGGACAATCTAACGGGAAGGGAAAAACCTAAACTTCCAGTCGGTTTTCCCCTTCCAAAAGCAAAAATTTTGTGAAATGTAAAAATTTAAAAAAAAAATTTTTTTTAAACCCAAAACAAAAAACACAAATTTCATTGGGGTTGTTTTTTAAAACCTTTTTGTAAATTTTATCTAAAATAAAATTTAAATTGGGTTTAGCAAAATTTAAAATTTGTGCTTGTAATAAAAAGGTTTAGGCAATTTTTTCAAAGGGTTTCTTTCGGGACACAATTAATTTTTACACTAAATATATTTTAGTTTAAATTTAATACAAAACAAGCGAAAATGAAATAAAAATTTTTTTTTTCGTTAGGATCAAAAAAAATTTTTATGAAATTATTTGCAAAACACAAATTTTCACTTGTCTTAAATGGCAAATGAGGGGGTTGCTTTTTTAAGCCAAGATCGAAATTTTCTGCCAAATTTGGGCACGACATATAAAAAAATATAAAATATTAAAAAATATATAAATAAATATATATAAATTATATATAAAAATATAATATATATATATTAAAATAATAGGGACAAAAAAATTTAAGAGTTTCTTTTGTTGAAAAAAGATTCAAAAACAGTGACATGAGATTTGAAAAAACATGTTTTAGTACAATTGTTACGTTTTTGTCACTAAATTAAAAATGTAAAAATTTCATCCCCCCTCCCCCAAGAGCGGGAACAGCAGCGCGGGAGTACTGGAACAGAAAACAAGATGCCCGGGGATCCCTTTTCCCCTGATGGTCTTTTCCCTGGGCCCCTTTAAAGGGAAACTAATGCCCTTTCCCCCAGGGAAAACAAAGGTCCCCCGGCCTAGGGGCCCAAACATATAATGATGGGCAGGTTCCCCTTTATTTCTAGATTTTTGGGGAAATTACATTTTATTGTGGCAAGGGTTTGGGCTCCCCCGGGAACTTTTTTCAAGCCATTACAAACAATAAAAGGACACAAAAGGGTATATATAGGCTCAAAAGTGAGGTGCAGTACTAGGAGGTACCTTTTTCGAGTTCACTATGGAATTTTACCCCTTGAAGCGGGGGACGGCTGCCCCTCCTTCCTTCCTGGTGTATTGGGGGATAGATATTAAAAAAAGGGAATACCCCCAGGGGAAGTCCAAAACCCCTTGCTTGCCATCGCCGGTTTGAAGGGGGATACCATCGGCCCCTTTGCTGCCATCAGATCGGGCATATTTGGGGGGCACCAGCTGTTGAAAAAGGGCTCCTCTTGAAAATGTTATTAACCTCATGTCCCTTTCAGTTTTCCCCCGGGTTTTTTCGGCTTACAAAAACCATGGAAACCCGAAACGGGCTGCTGCTTCACTGCCACAAATACACTTGTTCGGGGAGAATAGGGGTGGCAAGTCCCAAGGGCAAAACCAATGCGGTGGTCTGTGGGGCAAAGGGGCCCTACCAGGGCTGGAAATTTGGGGAAAAGAACCCAAAAGAAAGGGCCCCTGCATGAAGGGGGTCTCACGCTGATTTAAAAAAAAATTTTTACACCACCAACAAACACACACACACACACCAAAACACACAAAACAACACAAAACACACACACAAACACACACACACACACACACACACACAACACGTATTGCTTTACCATTATCAAACATAATTTCTAATGTTTTATCATCCAAATTTCCCTAAGAAAACGAGTTTTTTTTAAAGCACTTATCCAATGACCCTTTTTTTAACCCTTTGTCGCTTTTTTTCACTCCACGCTTTTTTCCCTTTCCCCTTTCCTTTTTTTCATGGTTCATTTTTCCCTCAATTTCTTTTTCCCATAAAAATCTCTTTTTTCCAAAAATTTACATATTTTTCCCTTTCAGTTTCCCCTCAGCTCTCCCGTCCCTCAGTCTCCACAGGAATGAGAGAAGCGAAACCCAAAAAAATGAACTCCTTAAGTATGGGGGGTTTTTTCCCGAGCGTCAAACTTTGATGACGAGCCCCTTTACTCAAAATTGTAAGCTGTTTTGGGGTTTGGGGGGGCCCTTTAGCACGTGTCTCAGGCCTGAGTCTCGACCTTTCTTAAAAAACGTCCTCGCAACTGAGGAGTCTTTAAAAAATTTTAACAAGTTCTAGGATGACGAGGGAGCGTCCCTTTCAAACCCGCGGGCATGCTGTTGACGGGGCCTCAACCCTTAACTAAATTGCTTGCTGTTTAGGGGGTCTGAACCCCTAAACAAAAATGCAACACTGGGGTGTGGTTCCCCCAGCCTCACTAACAATTTTTTTCAGGGGCTGAATAATTCTTATGACTTTCTATACTAAAATCTTGGGATACTGAATTTTTCGATTAATTTAAAAGATCTTGGGGACCGAATCTCGGAAAATATAACAATTTCTTTGGGACTAATGTTAGACTTCCCGGGGAATGTCTCAGGGAAACCCTTTTTTCCCCGTGAATATAATCACAAAAATATCAACATTAAAAATTATTTATTATTATTATGATTTTTATTATTATTATTTTATTATTATTAAAAAAATTTTAATTTTTAAAATTTTTATTAATAAAATAAAGAGAAAAGTCCATGAGAGAAAAATTTTCCTTTAAAAATCAATATATTACCTTTCACCAAATTTTTTAAAGTTCAGAAATTTTTTATTTGGGGCCCTTTTAACCCCAACCCTTTCCCTTTTTCCGTGCAGTTTCGTTTTCATTATATGCCCAAACTAAACCATCCCCCGGGTGGGAAATGAAATGACCCCGCAAGGGCTCGTAAAGAATTTAGTGAACTGGTTCCACATCAGCCCGGTTGGACCCGCAATTTCCTGTTTTAATTTAAAAAAGACCAAATACTAAAAAAGGCTGTTATTACTGACATGTTTTAAGACCATTTTTCTAAAAAGGGTTTACTCCAAATGTTTCCGGGTTTGTGGACAGCTGACGACAGCAATACACCATGACAGCTAAAAAACCCCCACATTTAATACAACCCTATCAAAAAAACCACACAACTAAACAAGACCTACAAAATTTAACTTTTTTTCCATCAAAATCAATTTGTTTTTTTAAGCAAATTTGATGAACGATCACAAAACTTAGTGTGTTTTTCCCCTTTTTCACTTACGGTTTTTTAAAAAAAAAAAAAACAAAATTTAGGGACAAAAATTTTAAAGAATCCAAGGGATTAAAATTTTGCTAGATATTAAAAGGACGAAAAACAATGGCAGAAACTAAAATTTTTACAAAAGAAATTTATATTTTGTATATACATAACAAACCTAACCCGGAAATTTCCCTATAGTTTTGGGACAAACATATTTACATTTAATTCGCTCTCCCCCACCATTGGGCAAGGGAGGAAAATTTTCTACCAGGGGAAAAAGCATATAGATTCTTGGTGAAATTTTTTCACCAAAGTTCTTATATCGTTAAACCCAAGGTTTGGCAATAAAAAGGGCAAGGGGAAAAATGGGGAAAAACAATTTGAGGGACATTTTCCATCCCCAAAGACGATATTCCCATCAAAAAACTCCCTACAATATTTTTTTTTGATCTCACTTGAGACTCCCCCAAAAAACCTGCAGGTGTTCCCTTGAATACGCACAACTCTTTAAATCAGTTCTTGGGGGAAAACCCAAAAAAGAGGGGGCATTTTGTAACTTCCGAAATTTTAGGTCCGATGAAATACCTTTCTTCAGTTTTTTAAAAAGGGCACTAACTCTGGATATCTCGCCTTCAACTAAGGGAAAACCCTTTTTTATCTTGTTTGAGAAGGCTGAAGAAAAATGGCTTTTTATCGACAAAAGGCCTGTATTGAATGTTCTTTACTCGTGCCTCAAAGATTCTAAGTTATCCACGTACGTTGAATGCCGTGCGTATTGTAAACTTTAAATATTCCACAAGTACAAGAAAAAAGCATTGTTTTTAAATCCCCCCTTGCGTCCTAGTAACAAATTTTTTTAATTTTAGATCGCCTCAAAATTTTCCATCCAAACTTCTCATATTCATCAGTGCCCAAATATTTTGTATTGTTGTATATTTTGTTCTTTTAAAACTTTAAGTGAAGCTAAATTCCCGACTTGTTTAATTTTTGCTGTCCTTTTAAAATTTAAAACTGCCTTTTAGACTTTCCCTTTCTGGAATCAATAAATAAACCCAACATTTACCAAAAACTAACATTTTTCGTTTTTTCAAATTTTTAAAAAGTTTCCTAGGTTTTTTTCCCTACTTTTTGATCAAAATGAATTTTCGTGTCTGGGTTTGAAAATTTCCCCTGTCCAGTCTTTGGGCCAAAAAGTTCTGACTTTTTTCCTGCTAAAAATTTTAAAACGCACACCAGATCGTTAAGGACCTTTTAATCACTAAATGTGGTTCCCGTTGTTCACTCCAGCTGGTTTCAAACTAGGAATGATTTTGTACTTCTTTCCCTTTTGAGAAAAATTTTTTGTACAATACGAGGGTTTTTTGAAGAGAGAAATCCTCTGAAAAGTTTTCCCAAATTTTTGTTTTCGAGGGAGGGTCTAATTTTTTTTTATAAAATTCCGAGACTTTGGGCAAAAAGAAATGACAAACCCCTGGTGTGAAACCTGTGGTTTTTCCCCCCCATACCAATTTGGGTCAAAAAAATGAAAAGGGATGACTTCTTTGCGAAAGGGGCTGCAGCGATTTACACGACAGTACTGGGGGGGGGGCCCCCCAGTTTGTTTTTTCCCTTTTAACCGCATATAAAGAAGAAAATAGGGTTTTTTTCACAAGAGGGTTTATAAATTATTTCTGAATTTTTTTGGAGTTTAAACCTTCCCTATTTATAATAAAAAATATTTCATTATTTAAGCCCAAACCCGAGAGGCATTTTAAAAATTTTAACTTGACAGTTTGGGGAAAAAGGAAAAAATTAAATTTTGAAAATAAAAAAAATCCCGAGAATCTTTTGTGAAAAAAAAATGGAAAAAAAATGGTATAAAATTTCCGACACCCAAATTTTTTAAAATCTTAAAAAAAACAAACAAAACCTTAAACATCTTCCATAAAATGGAAACCCAAACCTCAAGGGATCAAAAAATATAGCTTTAAAAAAATTGGTGGGATGGGGTTTTATTTCAAAGACACCTTTTTTTCTTCAGATTTGAATTCAGCTTTTCCCCAAAAATTTAAACAGAAGCACTTGCTGTTAAAACATGAGTCAGTTGAAAGCACCTTGTGCCCTTTCAAATTTAAGGACAAAGTCCAAATTACAGATGGCAAAAACATTTGTCACATTTAAAACCAGATCCAGGGGCTTTCCCGCAAACGAAAAACAAAAAAGGAACTCTTTAAAATTTTTTGCCTGGAAAGGCAAAAGCCTTTTCCTTTCCCTTTTTCCAGCGTCACCCACCCCCTCTTTTAAACCCCTATCAAAAACTGGGTACCACCCCTACCACTATCACAACTGCCCACCAAACCCCCAACCACTATCACAACTACTACCACCCCTACCACCATCACTAAATTTATAATAAATTCTACATGTTTTTGGGAAAGAGCCCCCAAAAACTTTAATTTTAAAAAATTTGTAAATAAATTTAAATACAAGAAACAAAATGAGGGATAAATTTTTAAAGGGGAAACATTTTTTACTACAACTTGAAATTTATTATTCACATTCAAAACATATACAAGAAAAAATTCCCCCAAAATGAAGGCATCCTATCAAAACTTAGTTGCCCCAAACCCGTGTTTTCATTCCCTTTCTTTCTTTCTAATCTATCAGTTCCTCCCTTAATGGCAACCTTTGGGGGGGGGTTCTACTTTTGCAGATCCCTTAACACCATAGCAAACCCCTTAGAAATCAAAAACTTTTGAATAATAACCCCCCCCAGGTTTTCCCGGGGAACACACTTTCCCCCCCCATTTAAAAGACAGAATTTCCCCCACATCACACAATACATTGACACAACTGTACAGTGCTTTAACCCAAATCTGACCCTTTCCCGAGAAGTGCATAAAAATAAGTAAACCCTATTATTTCCGGATATAAGGAACAAAGGCAGAAGTAAATTTTAAAGATAAATCAGTAATATTCCAGGAAAATTACCCCCTTACTTCAAACTAACATAACCGAAAACTTAAACCAAATTTACCCTTGGGCCTTGGCTTATAAAAAAACAGGGTGATTTTTTCAAACATTTTTTTTTTGTAAAAAAAAAAAAAAAAATAATCGCTCTTAGCCAAAAAAACTGTAAAATTTTTTGATATAGATTAAAAAAGCACCGACAAAAACCCGGGGTAAGCCTTGCCTAGATGGATCAACTGCAATTTTAAACCTAATCATTTTTAGCAATCATCTGATGTTCTATCAAAATTCCCCTTTCAACATATTTAAATTTCCCCCCTTTAAAAAAGTTTTACCCCCATCCCTTTCCCACTTCAAATGTCTACCAAAATTTTTTAAAAAGATCTCAAAAAATTATAAAATTATAAATCAGTTTTTTCCAGGGATATAAAAAATCCCATTTTAAAATTTAAACCCAATAAATATTAATTTTGGGGATTTTAAAAACAAATTTTTAAGGGTGCCCCAAAAAAGCTTTGGCATAACAAGGAGCTTTTTTATAAAAATTTTTTATTCGACACTCATCCTGCTAATTTTAAATTTTGTAAAGATAAATTTGTAATATAAAGTTTTTTCTTTGGGCCCTTTTCGCTATTTTTTTTCCCCAATTTGTTTGGTTTGGGTTCTGGGGGTTAGCTTAATGTTGTGGGTCATATTCTACAGAAAAGGGAAACAAAGGATCCTTTTTAAATACACCCCATTTATACTCTTTCTTTAGTTCTCGAAGTTTCTTAAACCCCTTGGTTTTGTACAATCTTGGTAGTGTGTGTTTTGTGTGGGGGTGTGTGGGGTGGCGTGTGTACGGTGTACGTGTGGGGTACTCCCTTTTGGTTTCAGGGGGAGAGACTAGCTCCTGGCCCCCCCTCTTTACTGAGTGCTACTAAGGGGGCCTCTCCCCCCCTGCTCCCTGAGCTTTTTTCATAAAACCCCCTCTTTAAAACTATTATTTTTTCCCTGCCCCGCCACTACCTCACTTGCTAGAAAAAAAAAAAAATTTTTTTTTTCCCCCCCTTCCTGACCACTCTATACTGAAGAAATACTTTCCCAACATCCCTTGACTCACTGGGGGTTCAACTTTCCCAAAGGTTTACCCCCTTTTTTTCTATGTCCCCCCCCTCTGGAACATCATATCACTGTCCACCTTGTCTATTCCCCCGCAGTATTTTTAAGTCTTTATCATATCTCCCCAACCTCCTGTCCCCCAGTGTCGGGCAGGGCCGATTTCCCTTTAACCCCTTTTTTCCCTAGGACATTCCCCTTACTCTGGAAAAACCTTTCCCCAAAAACCTTTTTTCTAATTTTTTTAACGTTTTCTTTTTTATCAATGGGGGGTTTCCAAACAGGTGCCGCCTACTCCAAATATGGGGCCCGACTAAAACCCCCTTTCAGTTCTTAAAAAATTCCTTAATTAAAGGTAACGGAACGCTATTTTCCCGGTTTTCCAGGTGCCCGTATTTCTGCAGCTTAAACCCCCGGGTTTAGTGTGCTTCCCCCTCTGGAACACTTAAACTCTGTCCACCTTGTCGATTCCCTTTTATTAAATTTTTTATGTCCTATCAATACCCCCAAAATCTCCCTCCTCCAGTATCAACAGTCGATTTTTCCCTTTTAACCCCCTCCTGAAAGGGCATGCCCCTTAGCTCCGGAAAATTTGGGCCCCGTTTCAAGATTTGCCCCTTTCTTCCCAATTTTCCCGACGTGCTTGCAGGTTTTGGGGGTTTTCCAAAATGGTGCTGCATACTCCAGTTTTTGGGCCCCCCGCCACGGTTTTACAAAGGGGCCGAAAGATTTCCCTTACTGAGAT
Source organism: Cherax quadricarinatus (assembly GCF_026875155.1). Lineage (NCBI taxonomy): Eukaryota > Metazoa > Arthropoda > Malacostraca > Decapoda > Parastacidae > Cherax > Cherax quadricarinatus. The sequence continues at coordinate 35,528,830 of NC_069455.1, read as the reverse complement.
ATTTGGAAAAGTCATTCTTTGATTTGCTAGGCGCCCATATGCAGCCCGCAGTTATTTGGGTTTATGTGGGGACTCCCGGAGATGGGACCGGTTAAAAATACTTTTCCCCCAAGATTTCCTTTTTCCCTTTAGTCAGGTTTGTAGTCTTTTTGCCCCCCCAAAAAATATACATTGTCCCGCGACCTTTCCCGTGCCTTTCCCAACTTCATGAATTTGTACTTGGTTGGGGGTTAACCCTTGAGCCATTTTCTGGACCAAAAAGACCTGCAGCCTGTCCAGATTTCCCCTTTTTAGCCCTGGCCTGTTCCCCCATTTCGATTGAATTCCCCCTCATTAAAAATCCCCAGGGACCCCTTCTTAGTTATTCTGTCAGTCCCTTCACATGTACAAAAAACAGCAAACCGGGCCCCGACTGAAACCCCCGTGGAAACCCCCTTTTTTCAAAAGGGCCCAAAACTGACACCCCTCACGTACCATAACTTTCGGGTATCTTCCCAAGATTTCCTTCCCTGTTAATACCCCCCCCTTTTCCTCCCCGTTTTTTGCACTAACTTGGAATAGGGGCAAAAGCCCTTCCCTTTCAGTCCAAGAAAATGCCATCTAGCCACCCCTCTCACTCTCTTTGGCTTTCTGCGGGCACTTTGTCGTAAAAACTCCAGTAATTTTGACAAAGGTTTCCAGTCCCCGATTTTACTAGTTGCCCTTTATAAACCAATTTCCCTTTTAGGTGCTCAAAAACCCCCTTCTCCCGATAATCTTCTCCTTTACTTTTCATTCTACCCCAAATTTAGTGGGTTTCGGGCTTTTTGTTAATTAATGCCCGCTTGTCCCCTTTTTAAAAAAATTGGGGGGCTACAATTTTCTGTCTTTTTCCCTACCTCAGGTAGTTTTCCCAGTTTCGAACATATTGAAGCTGTTGTTTTTTGACACACAACCCCTGTGCTACCCCCTCTCAGGGCCCATGGAGAATGTCCGGGCCCCCCATCGCTTTTGAGGGTTTTAGCTCGCCCTTTGGGAGCCTCTTCACCTCACCTCGGTTGTATGCAAGGTTTTTAGTACTTGAAAGATTTTAAACCCCAAACCCCTTTCCCTCTTTTTTGGATCCCTTTTGTTTCCTCTGTGAATAAATTCTTTTAGTCCCATGTTGGGGCTCCTTCCCCAAAAAAAACTTCTCGGCGTTTCTTGTGATCTCCCCTCCTTTTTCCTCGCCTTTTTTTTCCGAGTTCCCCTTTAGTTTTGCTTTTCCCCTGATTTGACTGTAAACAGCTTCGGACTGGGCTTTTCGCTGCAACATCATTTTTTCCCATTATTGGGGCCTTCCCCCAAACCCCAGCAACTTTTTTCTTGGGTCTTCGACTGCTCCCCCTTATTCTCCCCGATTTTTTTTGCCTCCACACTTCTTTCCCTTCTCTCCACACTTGGTCTTGGGCCCCCTTTTTCGCCTTTGGGTGAACCAAGGGGTCATCCTGGGCCCCCCTGTGTGTGTGTGTTGTGTGTGGTTTTTGTGTGGGTGTGGTGTTGGGGGTGGTGTGTGGTGTGTTGCTTTTGGTGTGTGTGCGGTTTTGTGTGGTGTGTTTTCTGCGTTTCGTGCGTGTGCAAAAGTGGGGAAATTTTTATCCAAATATCTTCAAGATTCGCTCAAACAAAAGCAACAAAAGTTGAGCACCCTTGCCCCCACTTTGTCCTTTTTACTTTTGTATGTTGCCAACAAATGAGGTCCACACGTGTAAAAAAATTAAAATCGCAATGTCACCTCAGTGATAACTAGATCTGAAGGAGAATAACAAGTATTGAACGATATTGACTGGGTTGTTAGACTAACCTTAGTTAAGTGTAAACAAATCAAGGGGATAGAGAGAGAAAAACAGAAAGAGACAGAGACAGACAGACAGACAGACAGAAAACAAGGAGCAAGAGCAAGCGACTAGCTCTAATGTCCTAGACACTGCACTCCCGCCATCTGTTGAGCGCCAAAGCAACTACAGCCTGTCTACGGCGCTGGGTGCGACTGTGGAGGTGCTGTGTTAGATTTTATTTTATACTGGTTTTATATAGCAAATTATATAGATATTTATCCTAGAATATATTGTCAGTACCTTGTTAAAGTCTTTTGTCACTGAGTATTTACAATAACTAAAAAAAGAGAGCGAGGGAGCGAGAAAGAGAGAGAGAGAGGAGAGAGAGAGAGAGAGAGGAGAAGAGAGAGAGAGAGAGAGAGAGAGAGAGAGAGAGAGACCTTAATTAACCTGACCTTGTAAAACCCCTGTGTTAAAAAAGAGAGATGGAAGGAATGGGGTGGTAGGGTAAGTAGAGTAGATAGAAGGCGTGGGATGGTTGGGACGGGGTTTGCCTAGCCATGCTAGGTGTTCTTGTGGTACACTCTGTAATCATTATTTAACTACATGTAAACCACACAATAACCAAATTCTGTAAACTCAGCATTGTAATCCTTATAGAGAATAAACTTTGAATGAATGAATGTGTAGGTTGGTAAGTGTACATAGGCAGGGAGGTCTCCCGGACAGATGGCCGACGGACATTTCACCGAATATCGGATATTTGGCTGAATGGACGTATAGTCTTTTAAATTTTATTTATCACTTTCATTTCTTCTATGTAACTGCTTTATAAAATAACCCATAAAAACGAGAATAGGATAACATTATTGTGTGATAAAAAAAATATTTATTACACATGTACTAAAGTATAACAGTTATTGATATAAAGGGGATCGACACCATGCTAACCCTTCTATAGGGGGGTGCCTGAGCCCGAGCCTTTTTGCTCAAAACTGTCATT
>NC_069455.1:35495781-35525531 GCF_026875155.1 Cherax quadricarinatus | reverse complement strand
TTTTTTTTCTCTCAACCCTTCTCTTTAAAGTCTTTCCTGGTCTTGCCTAATAAATGTTCTAAATTTTTTCCTGTTATTCCTAACTTACTACAGGATTCATCCAAAATGTATTCCTCCATGCTTGCAAGAATAACTTAAAATATCAAACTGTAAATAAACCAGAGGGCTCGGTCCCTGCTTCAATTAAACAATATGTATTAATTAAAACGAAGGGTTCTATGCCGGCTCCGAGCAAACAGTAAGTAGAATGGGGTCATTTGACCATCCAATCTTCTCACCAACAAATCAAGAGTGTCCTATGACAGTTCCCTTGATATAATAAAGAGCTCACTGAAACAAATTGTCACTGGAAAATCTCGGGTCCCTAGAGTCTAATCCTCCAAAGTGTTTCAAGCTCCAAAAGGTGGCAGAATTAAATATTATATCCTGCCTGACTTGACTTACAATAATTTGAGACTATAACAATCACCAAATCTTTTAAATACCTGTACTGTAGTCCTACCATAGAGAATGATTACTCATGGCTGGTGATAACCGTCTGTGGTATGCGGCGTTGAAGTTCCAATGGTAGATTCGAGATGGAGTTGAATCTTGATTCAGTAGAGTTGATCCTGGCAAGGTCGCCACTTGTGAAGGCTTACTCAGCTCTGTAATAACTTCAGACAGTATTACCAAAGCTGGCTCCTCCTCAGGAAAATTAATGAATAGAAAACGAAATAAGAATTCACAAAGATAAACACTTAATTATTTATTAAAGCAAACATAAAACAATAAAACATGACAGGTATATCCTATTTGAAAGAAAAATGAAAAATGAAATGAATAATATAACATTTGAACTCAACGCTAATATATATATTGGGGTGTCTAGTGTTCGTGACACTTCGTGTTGTTGAAATCTTAGCCTTTGCTGATGTGGGGGGGGGGGGTCGCAGGTGTTGGTGACCACCACCGGCTAGTTCTTCACAGAGTATCGCCGTGAATATTCTATCCCGATGACAGGAAAGCAGGTTCTTTACCGCTGCAATGATGTGGGGTTATGTCCTGCAATTTCATACAGGTGCACAGGTAATTAAATCCAAAATGGGACGTCTCCAGGACGTTAGTCCGACTCCATCAGTTCTTCTCGTTGATTGACAGGTGACCCTCTCTGTCATCCAAGCTGAAAAGATAGACAGGTTACCCACTGCTTAAATAATCACTCTCCATGATAAGTACAATACCTAAAAGACGTGGTGATTATTACAACAGACAACTTAGAGCAAGGCTGAAAAGACTAAGTTTATTATTGGTCAAAAGTGAAGCTTTCAACCAATAAATCCACTAGAATACAAGGCAGGCATGTACTTACAGTAGTGTTGGGAGCTGTGAGTCGAGTGATTTACTGTTTGACCAGAGCCCACACGTCACCTTCCGGGGGGGGGGGTAAGAGGGAGTGGAAGGGATAGTGGGAGCTAGACTGACCCTACGTTAACAAGCAGCCGGCAATCAAACTATCACTTTAGGGGTGGGGGAGAAAAGGCGGGAATAGCAGGAGTTGGACTTACCCTACCTTAACAAGTAGCCGGTAAATATGAAAACTATTGTTACTATATACTCCTCGCTACTCCTATCTACTGAACTTTTCCCTCACACTCCCCCATCTTGTACGTGTACTTGTAGCGTGCCAGCGTGCCTCGTTGTGCTCCCGGTTTTCTCGTGTTTCACGGTCGCTCTTACGTGCTAGAACTTTAATTTGTGTCATCAATCCTATACGATACATCCCTCTAGCGCCTGGAACCAATCTTGGGCGGAAAACATTATATACTGAGTCAAAAAAGGAGAATTAGTGTGCACTGCGTAGCAGAGTTTACTGCCAGAGGGGAATCTAGGCCTATTCCCGTGTGGAAAAAAATAATAATAATTGAACTTTTCATGTCATGAGGAAAGAAAGTCTCCCTGATATCATTGAGTATACATAGTGTATAGTGTATACTACAGTGGCTCCCTAGTATATTGTTGATAAAGGCTAAAGTGTCATTTGAAAACAGGTGAATTTGTAAATGAAGGGATAAGCCTATAGAGGAAGGTGCAGAAGTCGCCAGAAACTTACCACAGGTCAGCTGTTTTTAATAATCTTCCTGCCTGCTAGTGTACTCGCATATAATCTAGTGATACCAGTGAATAGCAGAATACAGGTGTGTAGTAGCAATAACAGTATTATAATGGTACTTAGTGGAGTGGAGTGACTTTCATTAGTTTCTTTTCTTGAAATACGAGACGTTACTGTGAATTTCATATAACCTGTAGTTACCAGCGGTCGCTTATACACAACGAGAAGCAATTTATTACTACAGAAAAAGCGTCCTTCCTCCAAAATTTGCACCAGTCAACTATAGTGATAATATAGCATTTATTGCGGTGGAGACGGAAAAAAAAAATAGAAAAAACAGATACAACGATTGATAAACAAGGAGGTAACCGTTCGTCATTGTAGGAGCTGCCAGATATCACCGGCTCTTCAGACACGCAAGTTATACTTTTGTATCAGTCAAATCACATATTATTTGGGTAGATAATTTCCATAGATCCTTCATGTGTTAGCTCAAATCACCGCCAGTATGTTTTAAATAAGTGACCACTGTTTTCAGAGCAGATCGACTGTCCAAACCCTTGATGGTCCAAACCCCTTGACTGGTCCGAACCCTTGACTGGTCCGAACCCTTGATGGTCTGAACCCGGGACGGGTTTTTCAAACAGTTTCTTTGGGAAACAATAAAGCAGACTGTAAACGGATGGGGTTGTAGGCGCCCTTATAAACACAAACATTATAAATCGGGGAACGGGGACGGTAAGCTGTCCAATATACAAAAAGAGTTAGAAACAGAAATACAAATAGCTAGAGCTTCATTTAAGGTTATTAATATAATATTCAAGAGGTTGCTAGTAGAATTGCAGTAAATCAACCATTCAATCATTTGAAGCTTTTGTTTTAGTTTTGTGGTCAGTCAAACAAACGGGGCCCCCACATGGATAAATTGTCATTTTTGTGGAAATTGGTGTCACGCCCCTTGTGCAGTTTTCCCAGAACTAGCTAGAAGCAGTTTAAAACAGAGAAGTGTTTCTGGGTATGCCCAAAAGAGGAAAAACTGTGGACTAAAATCAACAAGGGTATTAAAAGAGGACAACATCAAAGTGCTTTCATAGAAAACCTGGAAGCTTTCTTACAACAGATGGGAACATAAAAAGTCTGGGCTGAATGTATTGCCCTTGATATGGCCATGTAGTCACAAACTGTAAAGGCTGGAGGTGATGTCCTGGGAGACAGTAATAGTAAAGCTGGAGGTGCTGTCCTGGGAGACAGTAATGGTGAAGCTGGGAGGTGCTGTCCTGGGGGACAGTAATGGTGAAGGGTGGAGGTGCTGTCCTGGGAGACAGTAATGGTGAAGCTGGAGGTGCTGTCCTGGGAGACAGAATGGTGAAGCGGGAGATACTGGTCCTGGGAGACATAATGATGAAGCTGGAGATTTTGTCCCGGTAGTCGGGGGAATTATACGCAGGAAGGAATACATATAAAAGCCCACATAGGGGATAGGACCCCTTTGAGGGAAACAATTGTAGTAAAAGATAAGAAAAAACCATATTGAAAACTAGAAATACCGCAGGAAATAGCAAAAAGGGACCCCAATAGCAATAGTGAGGAAAAATTTACCAAAAACAACTGGGGGGGAGCTCCATTGTTGGTGTAGGGAGGAAGAAGTAAGACGGGGAAAACATGCCCAACGGGAATACAGTCACAGAAACCCAAGGCAAGGGGAAAAACCAAAGCCTGTGACATTATGCCTTGGATCTGTGGCAGGGAAATTTGGGAAAAAACAGAGGGCGTGAAACTATGACCCCCCTAGAAAACCATCCCCATATGACAACAGGAAAATGAAAACTCCTTCCCGTAAGCTTTTTTACCCTGAAATGTGTCCTCTTCAGTACAGGAAAAACTGTGCTTAACTTAAATTGCCCGGCATACCATTAAAGGGGACAAAAAAAATAAAAACATCCGGCATGGGAAAACCCCGGGTGCACAGCCCCTCAAGAGGGAGGTTTTTTTTGTGCCCGGAAAAGGAAAAAAAAAAAATGGCAGGAAATGGCAGAAAACGTTTTAAACCCAAAACCAGCTTCCCGGAGTGGAAAAAAAAGTCGATGGCCCCCCATCCAAAAACCCAAAAGATACAGTACTAAGCGGAAAAAAAAAAACCCCCCCCCGTCCAACATACCACCAGTCCGTAACCCTTTTCTTTGCAAATATACGGGTTAAAGCCAGCAAAAAACAACAAAATACCTTTCATCCGTGGACTTTATGCAGGGAAAGGCAAAGTTCGGGCTTTCACTGGACCCCATTTAAAGGATCACTTGGCAATGAAAAAGGATCCCAGGTTAAACCCCATCGATGGACAGGTGAACAGGCAAAAGGGGGGGGGGAGGGCCTGTAACTGCAGAGTCATTTGTTTCACGAACGGGGAAATGCCTAAAAAGCGTAGTGGAATTTTTTTAGCAGTAAGGCGAAAACCCAAAACTAGTCATTGTGGTAGCTACAAGCCCCCCGGGGACCCAAACCCCAGCTTCCGGAACAGCGTTAAAAATTTGACCACTGTCGGAAAATCTCCAGCCCCCTGCCCCCAACATTTGCCCCTGGGGGATTCAATTAAGGCACCAAAAAATGGAGGAATATAGCAAATAATTTTGTTCAGAATAACCCCGGGGCAGCTTGATGAAACTCACACTCACACGAGCTTTTAAATTCTACAAAAATTTTTAAATTTAAAAACCGAAAAATAATGACCCCTACTAGAGGAGAATACACAGACTCTTTATTCATAACAAGATGTTTTGATAAAAAATGTACCTATCAAAAAAATTACTCAGATAAAAAACTAATTGGGGTTCAGAATGTATCGGGAGCCCCGACCGAAAAATGAGACTGTACGAGGGGGCTTTCCCCAAATTCAATTAAATAAAAAAAAATAAAGGGGGGGACCAAGAAAACCAAGTCCAAACCGATATAAGGGGAAGATATACTAAGCAACACGACCAAACTTTGTTAGAAAAAGTTTAAAATCGGGGGCATGGGTTTTTTATGCACAAAGGTTATTCCTTAAGAAAAAAAGGAGTAGATGTAAATGAAAGAGACAGGCGCTCCCCTTTTAAGGGGACGGAAAAAGAATAAAGAGCGGCTAAAAAGAGGTCAAAATATCTGAAATGCGCAGGGAGACACTGGTCAGAAAAAATAGCAAGTCGAACTTAAGCTAAAAGAATCTTTAGGAGTCAGGAATCGCGGGAAGAACCCAAAAGCTATAAAAAAAAATCGAAAGAAAACCCAAAATATTTCTTTCCTATGCAAATCAAAAAACGAGAAAAACGCCCGTTTGGGCCCTACTTTAAAAAGATGGGTCCTAACGATGACAGCAAGGAAATGGTGAGCTACTTTAAGTCCCAATGAATCAGTTTTTGCAAGCCCCTAACCAGATGAGGGTCGAAGATCAAAATGAATTTTTTATGGGGAGCCACAAATTTGATTAAACAAGGGCCCATCCCATGTTATTCCCGACGCCAAAAGCTTCGAAAAAGGCGATAAAATGCCTGCCCCTGCACTCTGCCCAGGGGGAGACTCGGAACTCTGGTTCATCAAGAACTGCAAAAGCCCCTACCGAGCCTTTTCCATCCTATGGAGGGGAGATGGCACGGGGGTGTCCCCCAGTTTCTAAAAAAAACAGAATAGCCCCTCCCCAAAAAGGGGGGGGAGTAAACAACAGCAAAGACTACAGACCCAAAAGCACTTACATCCCCCTACAAAAAATCTTTGAAAGGGTCCCAAGAAGCAAAATCACCACCCATCTGAAAACCCCCCAGTTAACTACCCAGGGCAATTGGGGTTTAGAAAGGTGCTCCTGTCTGTCTCAACTACTGGATCCACTACGACAAGGTCCTAAATGCACTAGAAGACAAAAGAATGCAGATGTAATATATACAGACTTTGCAAAAGCCTTCGACAAGTGTGACCATGGCGGTAATAGCGCACAAAATGCGCGCTAAAGGAATAACAGGGAAAGTCGGTCGATGGATCTATAATTTCCTCACTAACAGAACACAGAGAGTAGTCGTCAACAGAGTAAAGTCGCGGCAGCTACGGTGAAAAGCTCTGTTCCACAAGGCACAGTACTAGCTCCCATCTTGTTCCTCATCCTCATATCCGACATAGACAAGGATGTCAGCCACAGCACCGTGTCTTCCTTTGCAGATGACACCCGAATCTGCATGGACAGTGTCTTCCATTGCAGACACTGCAAGGCTCCAGGCGGACATCAACCAAATCTTTCAGTGGGCTGCAGAAAACAATATGAAGTTCAACGATGAGAATTTCAATTACTCAGATATGGTAAACATGAGGAAATTAATCTTCATCAGAGTACAAACAAATTCTGGCCACGAATAGAGCGAAACACCAACGTCAAGACCTGGGAGTGATTATGTCGGAGGATCTCATTTCAAGGACCATAACATTGTATCAATCGCATCTGCTAGAAAAATGACAGGATGGATAATGAGAACCTTCAAAATAGGGAGGCCAAGCCCATGATGACACTCTCAGGTCACTTGTTCTATCTAGGCTGGAATATTGCTGCACTCTAAACAGCACCTTTCAAGGCAGGTGAAATTGCCGACCTAGAAAATGTACAGAGAACTTTCACGGCGTGCATAACGGAGATAAAAACCCTCAATTACTGGGAGCGCTTGAGGTTTCTAAACCTGTATTCCCTGGAACGCAGGAGGGAGAGATACATGATTATATACACCTGGAAAATCTAGAGGGACTAGTCCCGAACTTGCACACGAAATCACTCACTACAAAAGCAAAAGATTGGCGACGATGCACCATCCCCCCAATAAAAAAGTAGGGGTGTCATAGCACGTTAAGAGACCATACAAAAGTGTCGGGGCCCCGGGGAGTTCAACTGCCCCGCACCAAAAGGGGGGGTTTTTCCAACAGCCCCCTGGCAGTCTTAAAGGGCGGCATGGACAAGCCCTAAAGTCGTTCCTGATCACCCGGGCTGTGGCTCGTCGTTGGTTTGGTGCAGCAGCAAAAACCGCCTGGTTGTCAGGCGCTGATCCCCCAGGAGGCCTGGTCACGACGGGCCGCGGGGGGTTGCCCCCCGAAATTTCCCCAGGAAAAATCCAGGTAATCCCAAGCTTATGTCAAGGAGTATAAAAAAAATAGGCGAGGAAAAGTTCAAAATAGGGAAAGTGCGTTAGGGGGAAAAATTTCTCTGACTGTCAGATTAACGTCAGAGAAAAAATTGGATAAAACCATTGATATACAAAATAGGGAAATTTAAAACCCTGGAGTCCCAATGTCCACTAAAGAGGGCACTGTTGGTTCTCTTAAAAGTTTCTGGTATGTAAAAGGTTTGTGGCCCGTTTTTTAAAATGAATTTTTTTCCAGAAAATAAATTTAATTTTGGAGTTTCCCCCAACGGGCCAAAATTTCCCTTTTCTATGGTGGGTATCCGTTTCTGCGGGAAAGGATTTTCCGGCTTAGGAAGCAAAAGGGAAGGGGAAAAGTACCATCATGGTATTGTAGAAAACACAGACCTAAGCCAGTATTGGGGGGCATCAGTTTTTAAAGCAAAATTTTTTTTAAAATTCTGGAATTTTAAAGATAGGGTTTTTTCAAAAAGATATTTTTATTCATTAAACTTTTCCGGAAAGCTCGTCGGAAATTTAAGAGGTTCCTTCACAGTTTTTAAAGGAAGTGGAAAAGTGGTGTAAGATCAGTAAGGTTCGGGATAAACCGTGCAAAAAGTTTACAAAACCCAAGAAAGCTAGCATGAGCTTCTTGGTTTTGGGGGAATTTAAATTCTAATAAAGCTTTGATTTTACTGGGGAGGGGCAGAGAGTTATTAGAAAGTATCAGCCCCAAGATATTAATCTTGTTATCCCCAAGGAAGCTTTTCTTCGGTTGGCTGAGGCCAGTGGCGTAACCTATGCAAAATGATTTTAATTTTTTGGTTTGTTCCCCCCACGAGGTCTAGAAAAATGTTTTAAAAAATAAATGAAAATTTGGCTATTCCCAAAGACCTTTTCATCATTTTTTGTAGGTAGAAGGCATTACCAACCCCGATGGGCATAGTTCTATATTGGTCAGCCCTTGGTGGTGGGAAAAAGTGGGTATGCTTAGAAGAGGATCAAAATTACTGATGATATCCCGCGAAATATAATCTCAAAAAGAAGGAAGGTCATAAAATTTGTGTAGATCGCTTTATCATGGGTAGGTTCAGCTCCCCCGGTTTAGCAAAAAGGCCTTGAAGTAAATAGCAAGCTATCGAATTATCCTCCTTCTTACCATGACTACTGTGAAAAATATAAAGATATGAAGGTTCAATGATCTTTATTTTAATAATTTGCCCTACCTTGGGAAAATGTCCCTAAGGTGAATGGAACGGGTTTTAAAATTTTTCTTTTTGATAGGATTGTCCGTCCTAAGTCAATCTTAGGGAACAGTGGGGGTAAACCTGGAAATATCGAAAGGGACGTCTGAAAGTTATACACTTGAAGTAGTTCATGTCTCTTATGGTCATCCAAAGATTAATTAATATTAAGTTGGTTGCGTCCGATTGGTCAAGATCCCCAAGTCAGTATTTTCTTTCATAGTCAAAGTAGAGGTGTCAATTACGCAAAATTTAATTCATCAGTTGTCTTATCAAGTTGTGTGGAAAAAAAAAGAAAAAATTTATTAAGGCATTTAAACCCGAATTTCTTGGGAAATATTTTTAAGGTGTTGAATGATAAAGCTTAGGTTTCCCCCTTGACTTCTATGAGGTAATCAATTTTCCCCAAAAAATTTTTAATACTTTTAGGGCCCCTTTATGTACAAAAATTTATTTGATTGTAGGAAAAGTCCCAGAATTTCCCCCCTCTTTAAAACTTCCCCTTGATTTTGGAGTCAAAATAGGTTTGTATGGTCCATTGACAAGTTTGGTTTTTTTCGGAAACATGTCAGAGGTCTCCCCCCAAGTTTGGATTAGGTTGGAAAACTGATAAGAAGACTAAAACCTCAGCATTTACCTTTCATTAGTCCAAAGTCATGAAGGATGGACAATGGGCCCCTGGCCTGTTACCATTGAGAAGTTAGAAGGGAAACCCCCAAAAAGTCACTGGGAAATTCCCCCATGGCAAACAAAGAAAAGGGTAGGAACGTGCCCTCTTAGGTTTAAGCGAGCAAAGTTTCCTTAAAAAAGGGTTGAGAATCGAATGGGCGCTCAAACCCCCCATTACGTTGGTGATAGGGTGTTGTAAGAGTGCTTCACTCCTAGAAGTTTGGTATAGATGTTTTCATTAAGTCAGTGTGAATGTGGCCCCGGTCAGAAAAAAATTTTAGGGATGCCCCCCCTCTGGAGAAAATGGAAAAAAGGGCTTCAGCCACCTCTGTAGTAGTTATGGTCTTTTAAAGGGAACGGCTTCGGGAAGCTCGAACATAATCAACTAATGTTAATATATCTATGTCCCCGATGAAAGTGGAGATAAAGGACACCCAGTCTAGCTTCCCTTTTAAACGGTACCGTAAAAATAGGCATTTTGCCTAGGTACTCGACTGGTACCCCGGAGGATGAAATTGGGGAAATTTTCCGTCTACAATGGTAGTGAATTGAGGACATTTTTTGGCCCCAAAAAAGGTTTCCCTAATTTTATTTTGGTTTTACGATGCGGAAAAGTCGGCCCGGCAGGTCATGAGCCATTTTAAGAACGTCACTCTGCTTGACTTTGGAACAACTAAGATGGAAAGTCTATTATCTGAATTTAATTTGAATACTGACTTTTACAAGTTTCTTTTATATATTCAAATTTTATGAAAAAGTTTTTCCTTTGAATAACTTGATTTTGTTTGGGCTCATGGGAATTTGAAAAGGAAGGGCAATTCGTTTTTAAATTGACAAAGGAGTCCTTCGATAATCTAAAGGCTTTAAGTCAGGGAAAATCAAAAAGGGTGGAAGTAGAGAAGCCAGGGCTTTGGTCTGAAACCCTAGTCAAGACATTTATAGAACGGGGGTGATACTTCCTTTCATCTAAAAAGAGAACCCGGGTTTTCCTATCCTCGCTTTTTGGAGTGCACACGGGTTTTTTAAACCCAGAATATGGGGAGGAATTATCTATTGGCTTTCGAGGGGCTTTTCTGATCTACAGGAAAAGGGTGAACACTTACGTCCATCTTTGGTGATGAAAGGTCAGCCCCGAAGGAAGAATGGCATCTTTTACATTACCCATTAGTCGGAGCAAAAGTGATGGGGCTAGTACGGCTTTAGACCCCCCGGGGAATATTTTGATAATGTAACAACGGATGGTAGGAAAAGTGTCCCTAGGTCAAGTAGTCTGAAAAAGTATGAGAGGAATGGTTTCTTTAAGGGTTTGGGGAACAGCTTATCGAAAGATATACATGTGCATCCTGTGTTCGTAAAAAAGGTGATACAAAAGTCCTAACTGTTCCTGAACAGAAGGGGCTTGGTCTTACGTCTTTAAAACATCTTCCAAATTTCTGGGGCCCTTTTTAGAAGGACAATCTGGAGTTTATGTCCCCTTAAAAACCACACAAAAAGACAAACGGAATAAAAAAAGTCTTTTTACTTTTACTAGGGCTTTGATTTCTTAAGGTTGATGAATCCTTGCCCCTTTGGGTTGACCCCTTTTGGTCTTTATAGGAAAATTTTGGGCCCCCAGCTAAGGGTCAGCACCCCCAGAATTCCTCAGCTTTATTAGGTTAGTTCTCTGATGAAAAGTTGTATTGGTGGGGAAGAGCTGTCAGGAATGGTCAGCAACCCTGAAGTCTCTAAGAGATTTATAACGTATCAATTCTGAATCTCATCCAAAAATGAACAAACGAAAGATGTTACCGTAACGCTGAAAGTTCTGGTGCTGTAAGGGGGCATCCCGAAAACTTTCCGTAAGAATTAGTGGTTTTTTGGGGATGCTTTTAAAGGTTGCCTTTTTCAGTAGGTAAATTTTAAAATTCCTGTGACAAAATTGCATAGATAATCAAAGCAGTACCCGAAAATAAATTCCTACCTGGTAGAAGGTGTCGCAGGCCTTCAAGGGGTAGCGGTATTTTCAAACCCGATAAAAGTATAAGTTATGTCTTCCCCCTTTGAAGGGAGGTAAAAATTTGGGGTTGGAATATGTACACGATCACGTTGTTCCATTATCCTTCCTAATTGTTTTTGTGTAAAAGTTAACTTTTTATTTCAATTCAAGGCGAGATTTTTTGAGCTCCCCCTTTTTTTTCTTATTAATCATTTCTCTGCTTTTTCCCCAACTTCTTTTCCTTTGCTCTTTCCTCAAGTTTTCATAATTTAACCCGTTTCAGTTTTGCTTGTTTTTCACGTTTTCTAGCTCTTTCCCCACGATCAAGTCTGTCAGCTCTCTTTTCTTCCGCTCTTCTCTAACTGTCTTTTCGGATTTTCCCCTCAATTTTTCCCCTCTCTCCTTATTTCTTCCTTTTTTTTCTGCTGTTTTCTTCCCTCTCAAATTCTTCTCTTTTAAATCTTTCCTGGATCTTAGCATAATGAAAGATTCTAAAATTTTTTCCCGTTATTCCTAACTTCTTCCCGATTCATCCAAAAGGTATTCCCCCATGTTGCAAGAATAATTAAAAATTAGGGGAAATGAACGGGTATTAAAAAAAACGGAGGGCTAAAATTCTGTCCCCTCAAACGTAAATAAACCAGGGGCCGATCCCCTGCTTCAATTTTAAAAAAAAAGTATTAATTAAAAAAAAAGGGTTCTAGCCGGTCCGAGAAAAATAAGTGAAAGGGGTTTTGACCATCCAATCTTTCACCAACAAATCAAGAGTGTCCTATGACAGTTCCCTTGATATAATAAAGAGCTCAATGAAACAAATTGTCACTGGAAAATCTCGGGTCCCTAGAGTCTAATCCTCCAAAGTGTTTCAAGCTCTAAAAGGTGGCAGAATTAAATATTATATCCTGCCTGACTTGACTTACAATAATTTGAGACTATAACAATCACTAAATCTTTTAAATACCTGTACTGTAGTCCTACCATAGAGAATGATTACTCATGGCTGGTGGTAACCGTCTGTGGTATGCGGCGTTGAAGTTCCAATGGTAGATTCGAGATGGAGTTGAATCTTGATTCAGTAGAGTTGATCCTGGCAAGGTCGCCACTTGTGAAGGCTTACTCAGCTCTGTAATAACTTCAGACAGTATTACCAAAGCTGGCTCCTCCTCAGGAAAATTAATGAATAGAAAACGAAATAAGAATTCACAAAGATAAACACTTTATTATTTATTAAAGCAAACATAAAATAATAAAACATGACAGGTATATCCTATTTGAAAGAAAAATGAAAAATGAAATGAATAAAATATCATTTGAACTCAACGCTAATATATATATTGGGGTGTCTAGTGTTCGTGACACTTCGTGTTGTTGAAATCTTAGCCGTTACTGATGTGGAGGGGGGGGGGGTCACAGGTGTTGGTGACCACCACCGGCTAGTTCTTCACAGTATAGCCGTGAGTATTCTATCCCGATGACAGGAAAGCAGGTTCTTTACCGCTGCAATGACGTGGGGTTACGTCCTGCAATTTCATACAGATGCACAGGTAATTAAATCCAAAATGGGACGTCTCCAGGACATTAGTCCGTCTCCATCAGTTCTTCTCGTTGATTGACAGGTGACCCTCTCTGTCATCCAAGCTGAAAAAATAGACAGGTTACCCACTGCTTAAATAATCACTCTCCATGATAAGTACAATACCTAAAAGACGTGTTGATTATTACAACAGTCAACTTAGAGCAAGGCTGAAAAGACTAAGTTTATTATTGGTCAAAAGTGAAGCTTTCAACCAATAAATCCACTAGAATACAAGGCAGGCATGTACTTACAGTAGTGTTGGGAGCTGTGAGTCGAGTGATTTACTGTTTGACCGGAGCCCCACACGTCACCTTTCGGGGTGGGGGGTAAGAGGGAGGGGAAGGGATAGTGGGAGCTAGACTGACCCTACGTTAACAAGCAGCCGGCAATCAAACTATCACTTTAGGGGTGGGGGAGAAAAGGCGGGAATAGTGGGAGCTTGACTTACCCTACCTTAACAAGTAGCTGGCAATGAAACTATTGTTACTATATACTCCCTCGCTACTCCTATCTACTGAACTTTTCCCTCACATTCACTTCTTTTTCGATATAATTTTCATTCTATTTTGAACCATTTTCACCACTCAAATTGTCTAAAAATTTATCTTCAAATTGGAGGTTTTGGTGTGAATTGTTCCAGCATCTTTTTTTTTTTTAACGTTTTTTAAGTTTTTAATTAAAAGAATAATAACTTACACGTTGTCAAAAAGCGGCTTTAAAGGTGAGTTTCTAGAAAATCCAATACCGACGACATCCATATACAGGCTTTCTGATCCTTCCTTCAGAGTGCAGATTTTGACTGGTCCATCTGTTGAACATAAATAGTTACCAAAGAAACCCTGACTTACATGGATAAAGCTAATAAATTCGGATTGCTCCATTCTTAATAAGTGAAAAGCTATATATGACTCCCATATCTTAACTCATTGCATCCCAGTACATGATTACTAATGTAGTCATTAGTGCCATATGCTCATTATTGATACCCCTGTCATTATTGTTGCATTCTCGTTATTGCTACCACTGTCATTATTGTTGCATTGTTGTTATTGCTACCACTGTCATTATTGTTGCATTGTCGTTATTGCTGCCACTGTCATTATTGTTGCATTGTCGTTATTGCTACCACTGTCATTATTGTTGCATTGTTGTTATTGCTACCACTGTCATTATTGTTGCATTGTCGTTATTGCTACCACTGTCATATTGTTGCATTGTCGTTATTGCTACCACTGTCATTATTGTTGCATTGTTGTTATTGCTACCACTGTCATTATTGTTGCATTGTCGTTATTGCTGCCACTGTCATTATTGTTGCATTGTCGTTATTGCTACCACTGTCATTATTGCTACATTGTCGTTATTGCTACCACTGTCATTATTGCTACATTGTCGTTATTGCTACCACTGTCATTATTGTTGCACTGTCGTTATTGCTGCCACTGTCATTATTGTTGCATTGTTGTTATTGCTACCACTGTCATTATTGTTGCATTGTCGTTATTGCTGCCACTGTCATTATTGTTGCATTGTTGTTATTGCTACCACTGTCATTATTGCTACATTGTCGTTATTGCTGCCACTGTCATTATTGTTGCACTGTCGTTATTGCTGCCACTGTCATTATTGTTGCATTGTCGTTATTGCTATCACTGACATTATTGCTACCACTGTCATTATTCCTACTACTGTCATTATTGATACCAATGTTATTACTGTTACACTGTCATTATTGCTACCAATGTTATTACTGTTACACTGTCATTATTGCTACCAATGTTATTACTGTTACACCTGTCATTATTGCTACCAATGTTATTACTGTTACACTGTCATTTTTCCCCACACTATCATTATCGCTACCACTGTCATTATTGTGGAGGAACTTCTTGGATAAGTACACTTTCCTGCATGACAATAAGACCATGATAACAATGAGCGGTACTCATCTTCTAACAGCACGGTTCCAGCAGCCTCTCCCTGGAATCGCCTTCGATGTTGCTGCAGTTGTGTCCACAGTGGCTGAGGATAGCGAGTAATTGGGTTAACTCTGACCCATGGCATGTATTCCAGTATGTCAGTCTTACCTGGAATGCCATGAATTACTCATGATTGTGGGGTAATCGCTCGCAGATGACAGTATCCTTTGGTCATCTCAACAAAATCTCATATCCACCTACTAGCTGCAGCTAAACTGATTAATGTGAGTTTGAAGTGACCCACCTGGGTATTTGTATCGGGTACAGTTGATACCCGGAATGATGGATTCGTTGAAGAATGGGCAGCTACGTCACTTGGGTCGTTGTTCTAGTGTCCTTATTCTCACAACGCCGATCATACCATCACTTTTACTACCACGAGCCGCGGGGGCGTTGACCCCGACACCCTCTCCAGGTAAACTCCAGGTCAACCACCACTCGTACACTAACCACGGTAAGGAAAATGTTCTCGCAATGTTCTCGATTGCACCCAATTGAGTTACGCGGACATATGTATTTAACACTCGTTTATTTACACTCGTGATTAGTTATACCGCTAGCTTCCTGACTATTATTAGGAAACTAGTATCACTTTCCTAGTTTTCCTGAGATTGTTAAATCAAGTCTATGAATGCGCGGCCACTGCTGTCTCTTTGGTCTTCAGCGGGAGGGCACCGAGTCCCTCTGACACCGTTGTCGTTCCTTGTGGCAATCTGCACCTCTTGGGCGCCACGATCCAAGTCCCACAAAGGAAATGCTGACTTCAGCTTCATAGATATTCATTGCTAGATATTGCAACAGACTTCATCCTACAATCCCTGTTGTTTGGGGTTTTAGGCGGGTTTATGGAGCCATAATACCCCTAGCTTATGTAGGGGTTGATTTTAGTCTAATTTTTAGACTTCCACTGGTATGTACTAGTGGCCAGTAAGTCAGGTAAAGATCATAAGAAAGAAGGAACACTGCAGCAGGCTTACTTTCCCATGCGAGGCAGGTCCAAGTCACCTAACGGTGCCACTGATCCAACCTACTCAAGCTTAGGTCCCCATCCACTTAAGGAAGGAAAAAGTCATCAGACCTATTAGCACAAGCAAGTTAGGTCCAACTCACACCCACCCACACCCAACTCATGCATTTATCTAATGTATCTTTAAAACTACACAACGGTACTCCACTTACCCCCAACTTTATTACCAAAGCAGAAAAATTCCTACATCCTTCCTGAATTAGAATTTTTCCAACTTGAAACTATTGCTGCGAGTCCTGTCTAGGGTAGATATTTTTAGCATGCTATTTGCATTCCCTTTATTTATTCAGTTTTCCATTTATACACATCAATCACATCCCCCTAATTCTATGCCTTTCTAGAGAGTGCAGATTCAGGCCCTCAGTCTATCCTCTTAGGGAAAGATTTCTGATATATGAGACCAACTTTGTCATTTCCCCCTATGTACGCTTTCCAGAGCATTTATATCCATCCTGTAATATGGTAACCCGAACTGAGCAGCAGAATCTAAATGAAGCTTAACTGAAGATATAGTGAGTTGAAGAACAACCTGGGGACTCTATTATTTATGCTTCTTGATATGAAGCCAAGGATACTGCTGGCTTTATTGCGAACACTTATGTACTGTTGTCTTGGCTTTAGATTACTGCTAACCAGAACTCGCAAATCCTTTCCGCATTAAGATCTACATTATTTACTTTGGATATGTCATGGTTATTTTCCTGTCCAACGTTTAGAACTTTGCATTTGTTAATATTAAACTGAATCTGCCACTTCTCCAACCACTGTATCAGTCTATTTAAATCTTCCTGGAGTATTCTATTGTCCTAATTAGAATGAATTAGACGGCTTATTTTGGTGTCGTCGGCAGAGTTTATTATGAAGAATTGAGCCACTTATACAACATATGGGAATCTTTATTGAAGAAACGTTTCGCCACACAGTGGCTTCATCAGGAAGGTATAAGGAGAGGAGGAGTTTGAGGTAATCAGTCCCTCAGCTTGGAATCGATGAGTTTAGTCCATCACTCTAGTAGGAAGTGAAGCATAGAGCCAGAGAGATGGCTTATATACTGCAGTCAGGTGAGTCGAAGCATATGTTGCATAAGTGTCTCAGTTCTTCATCTTGTCGGTTTTCAATATCATTCATCACAGATTTTCTTATGTCGCTTTTTCTTCCCTCATCAACGTCGTTTCTGTAAACTGTGAACAAACCGGGGCCCAACACTGACCCTGTGGAACACCACTTGAGACGCGCTCCCTCCTGATTTCTCCCTATTTATGTAAACACTCTCTTGCTTATCTGTCAGCCACGCTTGTACCCAGGAAAAAAAATGTCATTGTATTCCATGAGCCTTAATATTCAACAGTAGCCTCTGATGTAGAGCTATTAAAAGCCTTAGTGAAGTCCATATACACAATATGATATTCATTACCATGTTCTACGTCCTCAAATACCCTAGTGAAAAAAGTAAATTCCTAAGACAGGAACGCCCCTTCGAAAACCATCCTGAGATTCAATAATCAAATTATGCCTGTCAAGATGGCTACGAAATGCTTCGGCAATTACTGATTCATAATTTTCCCGCTATAGAGGTAAGGCTTATTGGTCTGTAGTTTGAAGCTAAGGACCTGTCATCCGCCTTGTAAACAGGTATTACACTGCCATTTTCCACTTGTCTGGAAACTAGGTCAGTTCGTAGTGAGTGTGTCTTGTGACGCCTCTTCCAACATGTGGTTTTTATAGCTCTGTTGTGGGAGGAAAAACGCAAGACGGTTCACAGGCGCCTCTTGGGAGGATAGCCTTCTCAGAGAGGGTAATGACTCTCTATGGAGAGGATTATTACCCCTTCTTCAAGAGGGGGATATCGCCCCTTCATAAATTGTAGATTTTTCTCCACAATTATTGTTACAGATTCATTATTGCTACAACTGTCATTATTCCTGCCACTGTCATTCTTTCCAATATATTATTGGTACTCTGTCATTATTGGTACACTGTCATTATTGCTACAAACTGTCATTATTCCTTCCACTGTCATTGTTCTTTCCACTGCCACTATTGCTACACTGTCATTATTGTTTTCAATTGTTATTACTTCCGCTGTCATTAGTGCTACCCTTGTTATAGTGCTACCCTTGTTATTAGAGCTACCCTTGTTATTAGTGCTACCCTTGTTATTAGTGCTACCCTTGTTATTAGTGCTTCTCTGTTATTAGTGGTACCACTGTCATTAGTGCTGCCCTGTTATTAGTACTACCCCTGTTATTAGTGCTTCTCCTGTTATTAGTGCTACCCCTGTTATTAGTGCTACTCCTGTTATTAGTGCTACCGCTGTTATTTGCGCTACTAATGTCATTAGCGCTACCACTGCTATTAGTGCCACCACTGTTATTAGTGCTACCACTGTACACAAATAACCAGTCACGGTATTGTGCCTTTTTGTTATTTATTGCTACCACTGTCATTAGAGCTCCACTGTCGTTAGTGCTTCCACTGTTATTAGTGCTACCACTGTCATTAGTGCTACCACTGTCATTAGTGCTACCACTGTTATTAGTATTACCACTGTTATTAGTGCTACCACTGCCATTAGTGTTACCCCTGTCGTTAGTGCTACCACTGTCAATAGTGCTACCACTATCGTTAGTGCTACCACTGTTTGTTAGTGCTACCATTGTTATTAATGTACCACTGTTATTAGTGCTACTATTGTAATTTCTGGTACAACTGTCATTAGTGCTACCACTGTCATTAGTGCTACGATAAATGGTGACAGCGGTGTGGGCGTAAAATGAAATTACGCCGATGTACGGAGATTTCTTTCGACCAAGCCTGCCATCTTGTGAATGGGCCCTACCGAGAAGGTTAACGCCAGCCAGCTATTTAACGCCAGCCAGCTATCTCAAGTCAGCTACTCTCTCAAGCTCCTGCCAGCTTCTACACCATTCACTGGTCAGTCTCTTTGTATTAGTGTTTTTTCTGCTTATTTGCATCACTCTCGAGGGGTTGACCCGAGTTTGCAAAATAAGCCAGCTTCCAGTCTGTGGTGAGGGAGCCCATCGACTAGTCTACTCCATCCAGTTCTTTGCCTGCCAAGCCACTTCCACCCCTGCTGTGCTCATCGTGTGAATTATCAAGCTATTCTGTGTGAAGGGTTAAGATAAGCCAGCTAGCAACTAACCCAGTTGGTTTAAACCCAGTACTCAAGCAAGCCACGTGAGTAGTCTTCATCGCTTGTGATTCAAGCTCCAAGCAATCCTGAGTGCTCTTTTTCTCCTTGGGGTTTGTTGTGGTAATTCGTGGGTGTATTTTAAGACAGCCAGCTTAGAATATCTTCGCGGCAGTGTGGCTTTTCTCAGTGAGGCTTACGCCGTTCAAACCCAAGGCCCAACCAACCCACTCACCACGTGTGCCTCACCACGCGGTCTCAAACGCCTTAGCCCTGTTATGCCCACAAACCCAACCATTTCACTGTTTTGGTACTCACCCAACCTCCACCAGTTTTTTGGGGTGCACAACTCCGGGTTCCAGCAGCATATTTTAAGACCACATAGGGGGTCAAGACTAGAGTGTGTTTCGCGCCACCGTTAAAAGCTCCTGTGTGAGTTCATCGTCGATGTAAGCGCAATTCTACGATCACGTGTGCAGAGGACAGCAGCAAGACGACATAAACAATCCTCTACTCTCCACTACCATCTACCTCATTCTTCACCAAGTCGTTAAAAGCGATAATATTTTTCATAGAGACATTTGCGAGTGTTGAGACATTTCTTTTGTGTTCCAGTGATTTTCTTAGTGACATTCAGTGACTCTCGATCAGACTAAAGTGTTTGGTTTGAAATAATCTTTTTATCTCCTAATTTTCAGTGTTAATTTTCGTGCATTATCTTATGTCTGTTGTGTTGTGTGTCTTTTTAATACACTTGAAGTAAGTACTTAGTGTTTTTTCCTTTGTTGTGTGTGCAACATATGAGCAGTATAGAACTTGTGTTTACATTTCAGAATCACCTTGTGTTCTCAGTATTCCAGTGAAGTATTTCAGTAATTTATCAGTTTTATTCTGCATCACAACTCAGTGTTGTCTGTTATAATTTTTTCTTCCCAGCATTTGTGTATTCTTGTTTTGTTCCCTGTGTGTTGAACATTCTTGTGTTCATATTCTTTTTCTTTAGCCAGTGTCTAATTGTCTTATTCCACAGACAATAGTGCCATTATTTTGTGTAAGCAAAAAATCATTTTTACAAAATTTTTCGCACATCAAATTTCATTGCAAGAAATTCTAGTATTGTTTTTAAAGCTGATGTGTTGTGTTCTGCATCACTGTAAGTTGTGTTCTGCATCACTGTAAGTTTTTCAAACTTTTTTTTCTGTGTTTTAGCACCTATTATTTTCCATGTTTCATTGAACAAATTCACTCTTAGTGCAATTTTTAAGTTTCTTCTTTTAGAGTAAATTGTTCTTTTGTTGTTAAGTGTTGTTTAAGCTGCGTTAGAGTTAAAGTGTTCTCTCAGTTCATTCCTTAAATATATTTCTTTTCTTGTGTGTGTAATATTTTTTTATGATTGTACATTGACTCATTTTGCAATAATTCTTGTGCAAAGATTGTGTTGCCATTAAAGTTTTTCTTGCAGAGATTTTATGCAGTGTTGTCCCAATACTTTTTGATTAGCAATTGTCATTTGCAATATTGCTACAGTTTATTTCAGTGCAGTTTCATATGCTCTGTTTCTGTGCAAAATATTTTATTCTTTTTGTGCCATTTTATTTATTTCAGCGAATTGTGTCCCATTTTTGTTTCATTTTTGCACAAGTTTTTGAGCCCATTTTAAAACATTTTTGATTGATTTATCATTTATTTTTTGTAATTCCCTATTGCATTGAAAGTAAAGACAACTCACTGTGCATTCATTCAATTTAAAGTAAAAGTTGAGCAAATCAGATTTGAGAAAAGTACAAGTTCTCTTGATTTTCAAAGTTTTAAATTTGTTGAGTATTTTTCTTGTGTGAGTTCTTTGCTTACTGTGACCTGTCAATTTTTTAATTACTTATGCAGAATCGTTAGCATTTTTTTTCCCCGTTTAAGCTTACTGTGTCATTCTTTTCTATTTTTTTCTTCCCTTTTATGCCCTTCAGTAAGTTCACTGAAAAGATGTCCCAGTCATTTTTTTGAACGTTCACTTAGTGTATCATGTCAGTCAAATTCAATATGAATCAGTCCACAGTACCAACTTTCCCCCTTACTGACTAAAAGGGACAATACCTAGCCCTTGAGCAATGTGTTTGTTCTCACAGCTTGTATCTGAGATTTGTTAAAGTGCTGCGAAATGTGAAGTTCAGATTAAGTTCCTATAGATCCGTGAATTACTTTTTAAAATGTAGCAAGCGGTCAGGCACTAGTAAAATCTGTCATTCCCATCTGTGTTCCACCTACAAACCCTTTAGACTTGCAGGGTAGTGTTCCGTTGCCTCAAGTGTCCGGGGGCACTCAGACTGCCTTGAGTGCACAGCCTATCCTGCAATGACTGCTAGTTCGAGTAGTATTTTTTTCCACAGGGGATGCCTCGTCAGAAAACGATTACTTGAAATTAGTAATGCCATCTCTTGTTGATGTGACATGCTGTCTGCAGAAAGACTAATGTTCTCACTAGGTGTCGGTTGTTGTCCTAATGTTTCCCGATGGTGACCCATCCTAGTTGACAGTAATCAGTGCATTGTTAAAGTTATTTCTCGAGTAACTTTCACATGTTAACGTTTGTAAGTGTAGTTTCTTCATAGCTGATACCTCGTGTACTGTGTGCAACTCAGATTGAATATCAGCATTGTTGACCATGTTCATTTATTTCTCCTGTGCTTGCAGTTTGAGATAGTAGATTCGTTCTCCCTTGCCATATTGCGTGTTATAGCGTTAATTTTTTTCAACCGGGAGAGTCATCCACTCCACCGAGTTTGTTCATTCCTCCAGAAGAAAGAACCAATCCCTTGTGTTCTGGTGTGATTCGATTCTGCTCCAGGAAGATCTTATCTTACTGTGAAGCCACCAGCACCCATTAGTGACTTTGTAATGAGCCAAGAAAATTTCTGTATCGAACAGCCGAGTTGGGTTTTCTCCAAGTAGAAGAGTTTACCAGTTAGTAATTCCACAGTCACTAGTGAACGTAGCTCTACAGCTAGTTCACGATGCACCAGGTGTTTGCACACCCTGGTATGGATCGTTCTGTGAAACAAGCAGAATGAAAACTTTTGGCCACGTATGGCAACTGACATTTCCGAGTATGTTAATTAAGAATGTAGTGTCTGTATGCAACAAAAGGAAATGTCAATGATCCTAATCCTATCCAAGTGTACCCAACCACTAGCGAACCGTGGGAAAGAGTTGCCCTTTACTTGTTAACCAATTTTAAATGTTCCCTCCAAGGCAACAAACATCTGGTGTTATGGTAGACCATTTCACCAATATTGTGAGTTGTTTTTTATTGCAGATAAGACTGCAGAGACAGTAGCTAAAACGTTTAAAAAACGCAAATTTTCTGCAGGCATAAACCCCCCAAAGTAATTAGTAACAGATAATGGAGGTGAATTCTGTAATGAGAAATTTTTGAAAAATTTGTGTTCTTTGTACAAGATCTCTAAATCCACCATTGTTCCTCATCATCCTGCCAGCAATGGGTTAGCCGAACGAACCAATAAGAAAGTACTTGATGTCCCCGAGAGCCACTATCACCCCCAATAGTGAAACTTGGGATGAAGTCATACCAGATGTCCCAATGTGCCATAAATTCTGCTTACCAGTGCTTCCCTAGGTGATACTCCATATTATGCATTGTATGGTGTAGACAAGCGTTTACCCTATGAGTTGTTACATTCCACTCCGAAACCTAATTACAACCTTGATGATTTCGTAGCAACTCGTACCAGCATGGCTCAGAGTGTTTTTAGAAGAATCCGTGAAAAACTTCATAAATCAACAGCGAATTTACTAGAGTAACTAATAGCGTGCTAAGCCATCAAAAGTCAAAGTAGGTTCAAGAGTAATGCTGACAAATTTCAACAAAACATCCGAAATGCCTAAGCTCGATCAAAAGTTTGTCGGACCTTATCGAGTTGTAGAATATTTTCTCTGGTAATAAGTATAAGGTTAGAGAAACTAGTACTGGTAAGTACAAAGAATCGTTTTTTAGATCATATGAAATTAGTATGCGATGTGATGATATTTTCTACCCAGACTAATGTGACAGATGCTGAAAATCCCCTTGACTCTGTACCCTTACCTCGATAACCCGTCAATAACCAAAACCCGAATGTCGTTACTCCTTGCGTTTCTTGCAAGTAAGAGAAACCCACAAATATCTTTTGTAGATACTCGTTTTGATCTCCCTCAGTCAAGGCATGTGTTAGCCATTGCAAAGGAATTCAATCCTCCCAGAGATGATAACCATTCTGCATATGTAAACCTCACCCTCGCAGAATTGGGTTTAAATGTACATAGTCTGTATAACTAGATGTCCCCAGAGAAGTAAAAATTTTCAACTGTTTGTATTAACTGATTAGTTTTTTTCAGAAATTTTTTTTTCATATTCACGTTCCCCCCGTATTCTTAGAATTTGACCGTAATAGTCTGAGTGCACCAGATGTCTTTGCTGTTAATTTCACCTTGTATATATATATTTATTCTTCCTCAGAATCCGTAGAGTGCATGAATACAGATCGATCGATCAATTCCATCCATATTGTACAATGATTTGTTCTTATAGTTTGTAATGCATTACGTTTAAAACTCATGTTTAAAGTGATTACGTTAACATCCATTACGTAAAACTCATTTTGTTAACATCCATTATGATACAATCAATTAATTCAAGTTATATATGAATTTGTTATTGTATAGAATCAGCCCAGAACCGCCCGCCTGTTCAGCCTATACATAGTAGTGTATGTCGAGACGACATAAAGTAACATGACCGAGCTGTCAGCATAGTTTTCTGATCCCCGTGTTGTATAGCATATTTTATCATCCATGTGCTTTAGATAGGAGATCCTTTTAGGGCCTGTGACTTTGTGTGACGTCACGGATGCGCATGTGTACGGTCGTACCTCTGCCTCCCTCTCAGGCGGCGTTAGACATCCAGGCTAGGACAGGGAGAGGCTGGGCTCCATTTCCCATCATCTCAGTCTGACAATATATATCGTTACATCCAAAAAGTGTGTCTACCTTCAACCCTCGATATCTCCATTTAAGAACCTCTACGATACTGTCATTAGTGCTACCACTGTTATTAGTTTTACCTTACTGTTATTAGTGTACCACTGTCATTAATTGGGTACCACTGTTATTAGTGCTATCACTGTCATTAGTTTTAATACTGTTATTAGTGCTACCGCTATTATAAGTGTACCCCTGTTTTTAATTTTACTAATGTTTATTAGTGCTAACACTGTCATCAGTGCTGCGTCTGTTATTAGTGCTACCAATGTTATTATTTTACTACAGTTTTAAATTTGCGCTATTACTGTCATTAGTGCTACCACTGATATTAGTGCTATCACTGTCATTAGTGCACCACTGTTATTAGTGCTACCACAGTTATAAGAGCTACCCTGTTTATTAGTGTTACTAATGTTATTAGTGCTACCACTGTCATTAGTGCTGTGTCTGTTATTAGTGCTACCACTGATATTAGTGCTTCCACTGTTATTAGTGCTACAACTGTTATTAGTTTTACTACTGTCATTAGTGCTACCACTGTCATTAGTGCTACCACTGTTATTAGTGCTTCCACTGTTATTTGTGCTACCACTGTTATTAATTTTACTACTGTTTACAAGTGCTACCACTGTTACTAGTGTTACCACTATTATCAGTGCTACCACTATTATTAGTTTTACTACTGTTATTAGTGTTACCACTGTCATTAGTGCTGCCAATGTTGTCCTGCGAGCCACTATCAACCCCATAGTGAAACTTGGGATGAAGTTATACCAGATGTCCAGTGTGCCATAAATTCTGCTTACAATGCTTCCATAGGTGATACTCCACATTATGCATTGTATGGTGTAGACAAGCGTTTACCCTATGAGTTGTTATATTCTACTCCGAAACCTAATTACAACCCTGATGATTTCGTTAGCAACTGTACCAGCTTAGCTCAAAGTGTTTTTTAGAAGAATCCGTGAAACACTTCATAGACCGGGCCGCGGGGGTGTTGACCCCCGGAACTCTCTCCAGATCTCTCAGATAAATCAACAGCAGAATTTACAAGAGTCGCAACACTCGAGCAAAGCCATCCAAAATCAAAGTAGGTTCGAGAGTTATGCTGATTAACTTTAACAAAACGTCTGCAATGCCAAAGCTTGATCAAAAGTTTGTTGGTCCTTATCGAGTAGTTGAACATATCACTGGAAATAAGTATAAGGTTAGAGAAATTAGTACTGGCAAATACAAAGAATCGCATTTTAGATCATATGAAATTAGTATGCGATGTTGAGGATATTGCTACCCAAACTAATGTGACAGACTCTGACAATCCTCCTGATCCTGTACTCTCTCCCTCAGATACTCAGTCAGATACTCAACCTGAATGTCGTTACTCCTTGCGTACTCGACAAGTAATGAGAAACCCACAGTATCTTTTGTAGATACTCCTTCAATCTCTCTCAGTCAGGCATGTGTTAGCCATTGCAGAGGAATTCGATCCTCCCAGAGATGATAACCATTCTGCATATGTAAACCTTACCCTCGCAGAATTGGGTTTTAAATGTACATAGTCTGTATAATTAGATGTCCGAGATGAATGAAATTGTCAACTGTGTGTTTGTTATTAGCTGATCAGTTTGTCAGAAATTTTCGTGTTCACGTTCCCTCCGTATTCTGAGAATTAACAGTCTAGATTTGAGTGCACCGAATCTGCCTTCTGTTAAACACTTCTTTGTATATATTTTATTCTTCCTCAGAATCCGTAGAGTGCATGAATACAGATCGATCGATCAATTCCACCCATATTGTATAATGATTTGTTCTTATAGTTTGTAATGATTACGTTAACACCCATTACGTCAAAATCATGTTGTACCATCCATTAGTTCTAAGTTATATATGAATTTGTTATTGTATAGAATCAGCCCAGATCCGCCTGCCTGTTCAGCCTATAGTATAGTAGTGTATGTCGGGACGACATACGTAACATGACCGAGCTGTCAGCATAGTTGCTGATCCCTGTATTCCCTGTATGATATGGCATAGCAGTAGCATCATCCATGTGCTTTAGATACGAGACCCTTGTAGGCCTGTGGCTTTGTGTGACGTCACGGGATGCACACGTGGAGGTTCATCCCTCTGTCCAGGCCTCACTCGGCGGCAGACCATCCAGGCGTAGACAGGCAAGGCAGCTGGGCTCCATCCCTCATCTCAGTCTGACAATATAGTTACCATCCTACAAATGTGTCTACTTTCAACCTACGATATCTCCATTTAAGAACCCTTTACGATAATGTTATTAGTGCTAAAACTGTCATTAGTGCTGCCACTGTCATTAATGCTGCCACTGTCATTAGTAATACAACTATTATTAGTGCAACCATTGCTATTAGTGCTACCACTGTTATTAGTGCTGCCACTCTTATTAGTGCTAATACAGTCATTAGTGCTACCACTGTCATTAGACATGCCACTGTTATTAGGGTTACCACTGTTATTAGTGCTTCCAATGTTATTAGTTTTACTACTGTTTTTAGTGCTACAACTGTCATTAGCGCTGCCACTGTTATTAGTGCTACCACTGTTATTAGTTTTACTACAGTTTTAGTGCTACCACTGTCATTAGTGCTACCACTGTCATTAGCGCTGCCACTGTTATTAGTGCTACCACTGTTATTAGTTTTACTACTGTTATGAGTGTTACCACTGTCATTAGTCCTGCCAATGTTATTAGTGCTAAAACTGTCATTAGTGCTGCCACTGTTGTTAGTGCCACCATTGTCGTTAGTGCTACCACTGTCATAGTGCTGCCACTGTTATTAGTGTTAACACTCTCATTAGTGCTACCACAGTTATTAGTTTCACTACTGTTGTTAGTGCTACCACTGTCATAGTGCCACCAAAGTAATTAGTGCTAAGACTCTCATTAGTGCTGCCACCGTTATTAGTGCTGCCACTGTCATTAGTGCTACCACTGTTATTAGTTTTACTACTGTTATTAGTGCTACCACTGTTATTAGTTTTACTACTGTTATTAGTGCTACCACTTTCATTAGTGCTGCCAACTGTTATTAGTGCTACCATGTCATTTGCGCTGCCACTGTTATTAGTGCTTCCACTGTGAATAGTACTAACGCTGTTATTAGTGATACCACTGTTATTAGTGCTACCACTGTTATTAGTGCTGCCACTGTTATTAGTTTTACTACACTTATTAGTGCTGTTAGGTAAGACACATATGCAACAGTTAGGTATCTTTATTATGATGAAACGTTTCGCCTACACAGTAGGCTTCTTCAGTCAAGTACATAAAAGTTGATAGAAGCAGAAGATACTTGAAGACGATGTAATCAGTCCATCACCCTTAAAGTTTTGAGGTGGTCAATCCCTCAGTCTGGAGAAGAGCATTGTTCCATAGTATGAAAACAATATGGAGATGAAGTGACAGGATGGAGCTTTTTTATAGCGCCAAGAGGTGAGACGTAGGCCACTAGGAGAGGTAAGAACTCAGATGCTGAGAGGTCAGGTCCCTCTCAAATCCAGCCGCTCTCACTAGTGGAAGTTGTCGAGGTTGATTGTAGGTCTGTACCAAGATACCCTTGTGTTGCAGTGTCTGACAGATTGAACATTAAAATGGTATAAAATACCGACAGGTTGTTAGGTAAGACACATATGCAACAGTTAGGTATCTTTATTATGATGAAACGTTTCGCCTACACAGTAGGCTTCTTCAGTCAAGTACATAAAAGTTGATAGAAGCAGAAGATACTTGAAGACGATGTAATCAGTCCATCACCCTTAAAGTTTTGAGGTGGTCAATCCCTCAGTCTGGAGAAGAGCATTGTTCCATAGTATGAAAACAATATGGAGATGAAGTGACAGGATGGAGCTTTTTTATAGCGCCAAGAGGTGAGACGTAGGCCACTAGGAGAGGTGATGGACTGATTACATCGTCTTCAAGTATCTTCTGCTTCTATCAACTTTTATGTACTTGACTGAAGAAGCCTACTGTGTAGGCGAAACGCTTCATCATAATAAAGATACCTAACTGTTGCATATGTGTCTTACCTAACAACCTGTCGGTATTTTATACCATTTTAATGTTCAATCTGTCAGACACTGCAACACAAGGGTATCTTGGTACAGACCTACAATCAACCTCGACAACTTCCACTAGTGAGAGCGGCTGGATTTGAGAGGGACCTGACCTCTCAGCATCTGAGTTCTTACCTCTCCTAGTGGCCTACGTCTCACCTCTTGGCGCTATAAAAAAGCTCCATCCTGTCACTTCATCTCCATATTGTTTTCATACTATGGAACAATGCTCTTCTCCAGACTGAGGGATTGACCACCTCAAAACTTTAAGGGTGATGGACTGATTACATCGTCTTCAAGTATCTTCTGCTTCTATCAACTTTTATGTACTTGACTGAAGAAGCCTACTGTGTAGGCGAAACGTTTCATCATAATAAAGATACCTAACTGTTGCATATGTGTCTTACCTAACAACCTGTCGGTATTTTATACCATTTTAATGTACTTATTAGTGCTACCACTGTCATTAGTGCTGCCACTGTTACTAGTGCTAAAACTAAAATTAGTGCTACCACTGTTATTAATTTTACTACTGTTATTTGTGCTTCCACTGTCATTAGTGCTGCCACTGTTATTAGTGCTACCACTGTTATTAGTGTACCAATGTCAATAGTGCTATCACTGTCATTAGTGCAGCCACTATTATTAGTGCTACCACTGTCATTAATGCTACCATTGATTTTAGTTATACGACTGACATTAGTGCTACCACTGTCATTAGTGCTATCATTGTTTTTAGTGCTAACATTGTTAGTAGTGCTACCACTGTTATTAGTGCTACCACTGTCATTAGTGCTATCTCTGTCATTAGTGCTGCCACTGTTATTAGTGCTACCACTCTCATTAATGCTACCACTGTTATTAGTTATACTACTCTTATTAATGCTACAACTGCCGCTAGTTCTGCCACTGCTATTAGTGCTACCACTGTTATTAGTGCTATCAATGTCATTAGTGCTGCCACTGTCATTAGTGCTGCCACTGGTATTAGTGCTAAAACTGTTATTATTTATACTACTGTCATTAGTGCTACCACTGTCATTAATGCTACCACTGTTATTATTTATACTACTGTCATTAGTGCTACCACTGTTATTAGTTATACTACTGTTATTTGCGCCACTACTGTCATTAGTGCTGCCACTGCTATTACTGCTACCACTGTTATTAGTTCTACCAATGTCATTAGTGCTACCACTGTCACTAGTGCTGCCAATGTTATTAGTGCTACCACTGTCATTAATGCTGCCACTGTTATTAGTTACACTACTGTCATTAGTGCTAATACTGTCATCAGTGCTACAACTGTTTTAGTGCTAACAGTGTTATTAGTGCTACGACTGTTATTAGTTCTGTCAATGTCATTAGTGCTACCACTGTCATTAGTGCTGCCACTGTTATTAGTGCTACCACTGAAATTAATGCTTCCACTGTTATTAGTTATACTACTGTCATTAGTGCTACCACTGTCATTAGTGCTACCACTGATATTAGTGCTATCACTGTCATTAGTGCTACCACTGTTATTAGTGCTACCACTGTTATTAGTGCTACCACTGTTATTAGTGCAACCTTTGTTATTATTGTTAATAATGTTATTAGTACTACCACTGTCATTAGTGCTGCGTCTATTATTAGTGCTACCACTGATATTAGTTTTACTACTGTTATTAGCGGTATTACTGCCATTAGTGCTACCACTGATATTTGTCCTTCCATGTTATTGTGCTGCAATTTTTATTAGTTTTACTACTGTTGTGTGCTACCCAAGTCATTAGTGCTACCATGTTTTTAATA
>NC_069455.1:35486122-35495281 GCF_026875155.1 Cherax quadricarinatus | reverse complement strand
AGGTTTGGTAAGTTACTAAATGCTGTAAAGAGCTTTTATGAGGATAGTGAGGCTCAGGTTAGGGTGTGTAGAAGAGAGGGAGAATACTTCCCGGAAAAAGTAGGTCTTAGACAGGGATTGTGTAATGTCACCATGGTTGTTTAATATATTTATAGATGGGGTTGTAAAAGAAGTAAATGCTAGGGTGTTCGGGAGAGGGGTGGGATTAAATTATGGGGAATCAAATTCAAAATGGGAATTGACACAGTTACTTTTTTGCTGATGATACTGTGCTTATGGGAGATTCTAAAGAAAAATTGCAAAGGTTAGTGGATGAGTTTGAGAATATGTGTAAAGGTAGAAAGCTGAAAGTGAACATAGAAAAGAGTAAGGTGATGAGGGTATCAAATGATTTAGATAAAGAAAAATTGGATATCAAATTGGGGAGGAGGAGTATGGAAGAAGTGAATGTTTTCAGATACTTGGGAGTTGACGTGTCGGCGGATGAATTTATGAAGGATGAGGTTAATCATAGAATTGATGAAGGAAAAAAGGTGAGTGGTGCGTTGAGGTATATGTGGAGTCAAAAAACGTTATCTATAGAGGCAAAGAAGGGAATGTATGAAAGTATAGTAGTACCAACACTCTTATATGGATGTGAAGCTTGGGTGGTAAATGCAGCAGCGAGGAGACGGTTGGAGGCAGTGGAGATGTCCTGTCTAAGGGCAATGTGTGGTGTAAATATTATGCAGAAAATTCGGAGTGTGGAAATTAGGAGAAGGTGTGGAGTTAATAAAAACATTAGTCAGAGGGCAGAAGAGGGGTTGTTGAGGTGGTTTGGTCATTTAGAGAGAATGGATCAAAGTAGAATGACATGGAAAGCA
This sequence comes from Cherax quadricarinatus, assembly GCF_026875155.1. NCBI lineage: Eukaryota > Metazoa > Arthropoda > Malacostraca > Decapoda > Parastacidae > Cherax > Cherax quadricarinatus. The sequence continues at coordinate 35,494,418 of NC_069455.1, read as the reverse complement.
TATAAATCTATAGGGGAAGGAAAGAGGGGTAGGGGTCGTCCTCGAAAGGGTTGGAAAGAGGGAGTAAAGGAGGTTTTGTGGGCGAGGGGCTTGGATTTCCAGCAAGCGTGCATGAGCGTGTTAGATAGGAGTGAATGGAGACGAATGATACTTGGGACCTGACGATCTGTTGGAGTGTGAGCAGGGTAATATTTAGTGAAGGGATTCAGGGAAACGGGTATTTTCATATAGTCGGACTTGAGTCCTGGAAATGGGAAGTACAATGCCTGAACTTTAAAGGAGGGTTTGGGATATTGGGCAGTTTGGAGGGATATGTTGTGTATCTTTATACGTGTATGCTTCTAAACTGTTGTATTCTGAGCACCTCTGCAAAAGCAGTGATAATGTGTGAGTGTGGTGAAAGTGTTGAATGATGATGAAAGTATTTTCTTTTTGGGGATTTTCTTTCTTTTTTGGGTCACCCTGCCTCGGTGGGAGACGGCCGACTTGTTGAAAAAAAAAAAAAAAATATATATATATATATATATATATATATATATATATATATATATATATATATATATATATATATTATATATATATATATATATATATATATTTAAATATATTATATATATATTATATATATATATATATATATATATATATATTATATATATATATATTTGAAAGCTTTACCAGCACAGAGGATAAGCCATTTTTATATTAAAGTTGGTCTTTTCTGGTTGAGTAGCCTCTTCTTCGTACCATCTTCTCGACTCCACTCCACTCTCTGGCTTCCGGAAATTGTGGAAGGGATCTGACGTCACCTTTGCTTAAAAATGTTCTCTCATGAGGAATGGCAAGTGCAAAAAAATGCACGAATCAGCAAAGATAACGCGTCAATGCCAGCACTATCCCTCTTGAGCAGTATGCGTGAGGGATACTAATTCCCTGCTCAGACTTAAACGCCGCTCGTTAATCATTTCGTTACTGTTTACTGTAAGTGGATATCTGTTAGTTTGCGTAAACCTAAGGCAGCGATATCTAATGTGCACACTAACAATTATAATGTTTCTGTTGTAGCCCAGATCGGGTAGAAATGAGCGATCTGTTGCGCATGAGAAAACGGACTTTCAATTTGGAATACAGGTTCTGCAACCACTTATGTTTCTTCCTTTTCAGTTACTTCAACTACTACTACTATTATTACTATTACTACTACTACTACTACTACTACTACTATTACTACTACTACCACTATTACTACTACTAGTACTACTACAACTACTATTATTACTATTATTATTACTGCTACTACTGTTACTACTGCTACTATTATTACTACTACTACTACTATTACTACTGCTACTATTACTACTACTACTATTACTACTACTATTTCTACTACTGCTATTACTACTACTACTACTATTACTACTACTATTACTACTACTATTACTTCTACTACTACTACTACTACTACTGCCACTTCTACCCCTAATGCTACCACCACTACTATACTACTAATATTAGGAACGCTGAAGACATAACCGTGAATTTCTACAGCCATAGCAATTGCACTAACAGTGAGAAGAGGCAGTTAAGTTAGGTTAGGTTAGGTTAGGTTAGAGTGACATAATTCTCAAGAGCTATTATCTTTTAATGAGATTGTCTCTCTCTCTCTCTCTCTCTCTCTCTCTCTCTCCTCTCTCTCTCTCTCTCTCTCTCTCTCTCTCCTCTCTCTCTCTCTCTCTCTCTCTCTCTCTCTCTCTCTCCATCTCTCTCTCCTCTCTCTCTCTTTCTCTCTCTCTCTCTCTCTCTCTCTCTCTCTCTCTCTCTCTCTCTCTCTCTCTTTATCTATCACTCTTCTCAGCAGCCCCGACCTGCATCTCACATTCCTTCAGTATTTTCCAGAGTGAAATGTAATTTGATGGATTGAACGTGCCGAGACTCGGACACAAGAAGAACTTTCCTAAACGCAGAGTCAATTTTTTAACTTTCCGTTTCTTTAGGGACTAACACTCTCCCTATTATATTATTTTTTTTACAATCTAAGAAGTCTTTGTTTATATATATATATATATATATATATATATATATATATATTATATATATATATATATATATATATATATATATTATATATATATATATATATATATATACATATTATTATATATATATATATATATATTATATATATATTATATATACATATATATATATATATATATATATATATATATATTATATATATATATATATATATATATATATTTATTATTTTTTTTATTATCCCCCTGCCGATTCCCACCAAGCCAGGGTGGCCCGAAAAAGAAAAAACTTTCACCATCATTCACTCCATCACTGTCTTGCCAGAAGGGTGCTTTACACTACAGTTTTTAAACTGCAACATTAACACCCCTCCTTCAGAGTGCAGGCACTGTACTTCCCATCTCCCAGGACTCAATGTCCGGCCTGCGGTTTCCCTGAATCCCTTCATAAATGTTACTTTGCTCACACTCAACAGCACGTCAAGTATTAAAAACATTTGTCTCCATTCACTCCTATCAAACACGCTCACGCATGCCTGCTGGAAGTCCAAGCCCCTCGCACACAAAACCTCCTTTACCCCCTCCCTCCAACCTTTCCTAGGCCGACCCCTACCCCGCCTTCCTTCCACTACAGACTGATACACTCTTGAAGTCATTCTGTTTCGCTCCATTCTCTCTACATGTCCGAACCACCTCAACAACCCTTCCTCAGCCCTCTGGACAACAGTTTTGGTAATCCCGCACCTCCTCCTAACTTCCAAACTACGAATTCTCTGCATTATATTCACACCACACATTGCCATGACATCTCCACTGCCTCCAGCCTTCTCCTCGCTGCAACATTCATCACCCATGCTTCACACCCATATAAGAGCGTTGGTAAAACTATACTCTCATACATTCCCCTCTTTGCCTCCAAGGACAAAGTTCTTTGTCTCCACAGACTCCTAAGTGCACCACTCACTCTTTTTCCCTCATCAATTCTATGATTCACCTCATCTTTCATAGACCCATCCGCTGACACGTCCACTCCCAAATATCTGAATACGTTCACCTCCTCCTACTCTCTCCCTCCAATCTGATATCCAATCTTTCATCACCTAATCTTTTTGTTATCCTCATAACCTTACTCTTTCCTGTATTCACCTTTAATTTTCTTCTTTTGCACACCCTACCAAATTCATCCACCATCTCTGCAAACTTCTCTTCAGAATCTCCCAAGAGCACAGTATCATCAGCAAAGAGCAGCTGTGACAACTCCCACTTTGTGTGTGATCTTTATCTTTTAACTCCACGCCTCTTGCCAAGACCCTCGCATTTACTTCTCTTACAACCCCATCTATAAATATATTAAACAACCACGGTGACATCACACATCCTTGTCTAAGGCCTACTTTTACTGGGAAAAAATTTCCTTCTTTCCTACATACTCTAACTTGAGCTTCACTATCCTCGTAAAAACTCTTCACTGCTTTCAGTAACCTACCTCCTACACCATACACTTGCAACATCTGCCACATTGCACCCTATCCACCCTGTCATACGCCTTTTCCAAATCCATAAATGCCACAAAGACCTCTTTAGCCTTATCTAAATACTGTTCACTTATATGTTTCACAGTAAACACCTGGTCCACACACCCCCTACCTTTCCTAAAGCCTCCTTGTCCATCTGCTATACTATTCTCTGTCTTACTCTTAATTCTTTCAATTATAACTCTACCATACACTTTACCAGGTATACTCAACAGACTTATCCCCCTATAATTTTTGCACTCTCTTTTATCCCCTTTGCCTTTATACAAAGGAACTATGCATACTGTCTGCCAATCCCTAGGTACCTTATCCTCTTCCATACATTTATTAAATAATTGCACCAACCACTCCAAAACTATATCCCCACCTGCTTTTAACATTTCTATCTTTATCCCATCAATCCGGCTGCTTTACCCCCTTTCATTTTACCTACTGCCTCACGAACTTCCCCCACACTCACAACTGGCTTTTCCTCACTCCTACAAGATGTTATTCCTCCTTGCCCTATACACGTAATCACAGCTTCCCTATCTTCATCAACATTTAACAATTCCTCAAAATATTCCCTCCATCTTCCCAATACCTCTAACTCTCCATTTAATAACTCTCCTCTCCTATTTTTAACTGATAAATCCATTTGTTCTCTAGGCTTTCTTAACTTGTTAATCTCACTCCAAAACTTTTTTCTTATTTTCAACAAAATTTGTTGATAACATCTCACCCACTCTCTCATTTGGTCTCTTTTTACATTGCTTCACCACTCTCTTAACTCTCTCTTTTTCTCCATATACTCTTCCCTCCTTGCATCACTTCTACTTTGTAAAAACTTCTCATATGCTAACTTTTTCTCCCTTACTACTCTCTTTACATCATCATTCCACCAATCGCTCCTTTTCCCTTCTGCACCCACTTTCCTATAACCACAAACTTCTGCTGAACACTCTAACACTACATTTTAAACCTACCCCATACCTCTTCGACCCCATTGCCTATGCTCTCATTAGCCCATCTATCCTCCAATAGCTGTTTATATCTTACCCTAACTGCCTCCTCTTTTAGTTTATAAACCTTCACCTCTCTCTTCCCTGATGCTTCTATTCTCCTTGTATCCCATCTACCTTTTACTCTCAGTGTAGCTACAACTAGAAAGTGATCTGATATATCTGTGGCCCCTCTATAAACATGTACATCCTGAAGTCTACTCAACAGTCTTTTATCTACCAATACATAATCCAACAAACTACTGTCATTTCGCCCTACATCATATCTTGTATACTTATTTATCCTCTTTTTCTTAAAATATGTATTACCTATAACTAAACCCCTTTCTATACAAAGTTCAATCAAAGGGCTCCCATTATCATTTACACCTGGCACCCCAAACTTACCTACCACACCCTCTCTAAAAGTTTCTCCTACTTTAGCATTCAAGTTCCCTACCACAATTACTCTCTCACTTGGTTCAAAGGCTCCTATACATTCACTTAACATCTCCCAAAATCTCTCTCTCTCCTCTGCATTCCTCTCTTTCCAGGTGCATACACGCTTATTATGACCCACTTCTCGCATCCAACCTTCACTTTAATCACATAATTCTTGAATTTACACATTCATATTCTCTTTTCTCCTTCCATAACTGATCATTTAACATTACTGCTACCCCTTCCTTTGCTCTAACTCTCTCAGATACTCCAGATTTAGTCCCATTTATTTCCCCCCACTGAAACTCTCCTACCCCCTTCAGCTTTGTTTCGCTTAGGGCCAGGACATCCAACTTCTTTTCATTCATAACATCAGCAACCATCTGTTTCTTGTCATCCGCACTACATCCACCGCACATTTAAGCATCCCAGTTTATATATATATATATATATATATATATATATTATATATATATATATATATATATATATATATATATATATATATATATAATATATATATATATATATATATATATATATATATATATATAATATATATATATTATATATTATTTATATATATATATTATATTATATATATATATATATATATATATATTATATATAGTGAGCTTCCAAGCATTTTCGTGATTTCTTGCATATTGCTAAATGATATAATGAAGTTAATTTCTACACATCTTGACTTAGAGCTGTTTAAATTTTGTTAATAAATATTTCATCACTTAAAAATATTTTTGAAAAATTCATTACATAAACTCGACTTATGCAGCGAAGCAATCATTGCCGAATAAACCAAGTCGGAGTCTTCGTCTTTAAAAGCACGACTGTTGTACACAGATGAGGCAGTGTACACGAGTTCATTATACACGTTCAGAGTTATTATTGTATGTTCTATTAACTGATACAAGTATATCAGTCATATTATCAACAAGAAACGTGTTATTAGTAAGTGCAGAGAACTTCATCATATTTTTACGCAGTAATAAAGATTAGTTTTTAACTGCAATTCATTTTCTGTGAAGAGGTAATACTTTTACTTTATTACACCAGGACGTTCACAAATAATTTCGCGAAACCTATTACACACACACACACACACACACACACACACACACACACACACACACACACACACACACACACACACACATACATATATACACACACACACCTTCAATATGCATGAAAGCGTGTGGCCCTAACAAACTTCAAGGACCAGTTTTGGAATTTTATGCATATCAACTTTTCTCCGTCGCCGCATCGCATGTCTGGCACTGTTGTGTCTGCAACATCCACCAGTGTGTCGCGTCCAACACGGAGAAACTGGAACCCCTAGACACACTGTTGTGTCTGCAACATTCACGAAAATCGAATTATAAGTGGCCAACAATATCGACAAGTTGACGAGTATAACTCACGTTCATCACTTAACTATATTCATTGTCGATAATAAAGATACTTTAAAGATATCTAAGTGTTGAACATACTATACCTGCGCGACCGACCAGCATATCCAAGTATGCGTACAGGAGCTCCTCTCCTGGTGTTCAGGCAATCTCTTTCTAATTATCCTCCTATCACCTGGCAGAGTATGCATGTCAAGGATGCTGCCTTGTAATTAAGATGCTTCCTCTGTCTCCTTGTTTGAATATCGGAATCCTGTGTGTGTGTGTGTACTCACCTATTTGTACTCACCTATTTGTGGTTGCAGGGGTCGATTCATAGCTCCTGGCCCCGCCTCTTCACTGATTGCTACTAGGTCCTCTCTCTCCCTGCTCCATGAGCTTTATCATACCTCGCCTTAAAACTATGTATGGTTCCCGCCTCCACTACTTCACTTTCTAGGCTATTCCACGGCTTGACTACTCTATGACTGAAGAAATACTTCCTAACATCCCTTTGATTCATCTGAGTCTTCAACTTCCAATTGTGACCTCTTGTGTCTGTGTCCCATCTCTGGAACATCCCGTCTTTGTCCACCTCGTCTATTCCGCGCAGTATTTTATATGTCGTTATCATGTCTCCCCTGACCCTCCTGGCCTCCAGTGTCGTCAGGCCGATTTCCCTCAACCTTTCTTCGTAGGACAATCCCCGTAGCTCTGGGACTAGTCTTGTTGCAAACCTTTGCACTTTCTCTAATTTCTTGACGTGCTTGACTAGGTGTGGATTCCAAACTGGTGCTGCATACTCCAGTATGGGCCTGACGTAAATGGTATACAGAGTCTTAAACGAATCCTTACTGAGGTATCGGAACGCTATCCGTAGGTTTGCCAGGCGCCCGTATGCTGCAGCAGTTATCTGATTGATGTGCGCCTCAGGAGATATGCTCGGTTTTATACTCACCCCCAGATCTTTTTCCTTGAGTGAGGTTTGCAGACTTTGGCCATCTAAACTATATTGTGTCTGCGGTCTTCTTTGCCCTTCCCCAATCTTCATGACTTTGCATTTGGCAGGGCTTGTAGCCTGTCCAGGTCTCTTTGTAGTCCTTCCTGATCCTCATCCGATTTGATTCTTCTCATTAACTTCACATCATCCGCAAACAAGGACACTTCTGAGTCTACCCCTTCCGTTATGTCATTCACATATACCAAGAACAGCACAGGTCCTAGGACTGACCCCTGTGAAACCCCGCTTGTCACAGGCGCCCACTCTGACACCTCGTCACGTACCATGACTCGTTGTTGCCTCCCTGTCAGGTATTCTTTGATCCATTGCAGTGCTTTTCCTGTTATGTGTGCCTGATCCTCTAGCTTTTGCAGTAACCTCTTGTGAGGAACTGTGTCGAAGGCCTTCTTGCAGTCCAAAAATATGCAGTCGATCCACCCCTCTCTCTCTTGTCTTACTTCTGTCACCTTGTCATAAAACTCTAGTAGGTTTGTGACACAGGATTTTCCTTCCCTGAAACCGTGCTGGTTGTCAATTATACACTTGTTTCTTTCCAGGTGCTCCACCACTCTCCTCCTGATGATCTTCTCCATGACCTTGCATACTATACACGTTAGTGATACAGGTCTGTAGTTTAGTGCCTCATGTCTGTTTCCCTTTTTAAAAATTGGGACTACATTTGCCATTTTCCATACCTCAGGGAGTTGCCCAGTATCAAATGATGTGTTGAAGATCTTTGTTAATGGCTCACACAATATCTCTGCTCCCTCTTTATGGAGAGATGTTGTCTGGTCCCACCGCCTTTGAGGTGTCAAGTTCGCATAGCAGCTTCTTCACCTCCTCCTTGGTTATATGTACCTCATCCAGCACTTGCTGGTGTGCCCCCCTGTTCTGA
>NC_069455.1:35473622-35483622 GCF_026875155.1 Cherax quadricarinatus | reverse complement strand
GATAGGATTTCCAACACACAATACCTTAACGAAGAATGTGAATATGTACCTTCCGAACCCTCGACCTCTATTTAAAGACTTCGTAAGAAATAAAAACAGCTATACAGACCGTTCTATTAGCAAGGTTGGCGTTTATGATGCCCCTTGTGGAAGTTGATATAAGTCGAATGTAAGCAGGTTTGCAGCAGGGACGACAAAAAATAATGCCAGTATTCAACGCTGAAAAACACAAATAAACATCACCGAGTGGCATGAAGTCAACTTTTGCCACATGAAAACGACTGACGCAGACAAAAGTGTTTAGAAGCGGCCACGAGAGCGGTCACCAACACCATAACACAGAACTCCAGCAGCTGCACTACGTCCAAAACCTTGGGCAGACGATTGCCATTTCAGTGATGCTGCCACCAGATGAATCCTCCGAACACAGAGGAACTGCAATAAGCCTACTGGCCTACTGCAGTGCCTTCCCCCACTTGCATATTTGTCCTACATAATTTTAAAGCTGCGCCCTCCAGCTCAGGTTAAGTTATATTATCCCACGTTAACAATGTTGGACTGAGAAGCTCCTGATGAGGGAAACACTGGAGTGAAACGCCTAGCTAGCTTAACACTGACCTAAAAAAAAGATCCTGATGAGCGAGACTCTACAACGAAAAGTCTCCTGGTGAGTGAAACATTGGACTTGAAAAAAAAATCTCTTGATGGGCAAGACAGTGGATTCTGAAAGCTCCTATTGGGCGAAACATGGAATTTATGAGGAGCCTCTTGAGCTCAAGTGTCCTAATAAAAATTTTCAAACGTTTCACCGCTGTCTAATTTATCCATTCGTGGGTCGTCATAAGACGACTGTAAACAAACCATGGAACGGGTGAGGTATGAAACCATGGCCGGGAGTTTTACACTCACCCGCCATGGGTTTAACCCCTAACCGTTCCCGGTTTCATTCGTGGGTTATAAACCTCGGGAGACCCATCAAGATTGATTTAATGACAACAAACAGTGATTAAGGTACATTATGGCTCGTTAGGTTCTGAACGTAGTTCCTGGTCAGGACATTTAGATCACAACAGAAAAGTACTTAGGTTCAATTCTCAGGCAAGCCGAAACGTATGGGCAAGTCTTCCCCTAGCAGAAAATAGGTACCTGGGAATTAGTCTCTTTACATCATCTGCTTTTGTTCCCTAGCAGTAAATAGGCACCTGGGTGTAGGTTTTAGTGGGTTGCTCACAAGGGAATGAGTCCAATAGATAGAAGTCAAACTACATCACCTACATCGCTAAGCCTAGACTGAGTAACCCTAATTAAAATCCAACATTAATGATTTGTAACACCGCCAAGCTGATGAACAAAACACCTGTTCAACACTTGTGCAACACCTGCGTAACACCTGCGCAATACCTGCGTAACTTTACTGCCGAAATCTTTCGTCTTTCGTTCCATAAATAAGATACCCAAGTGGTAGAGAAGTATCTTATTCGTTATCCCTAAGAAGAACGTCTTCTACATCGTAATTTACCTTATCGACTATTCTCTTTACCATCTGTTTTATCAGGGGTTTCCTCCCCCTACCCATCATTCACTATCCTTGTTTATTCTTCTTCCCCTAACTTAATCATACCTTCTCGCTCACCTGAGCCTTTAATGCTACCGTGGGGACGTCCGATGCCCCCTGTAATCCCCAGGTGCCAAGGGAAATATACAGGAGTGATGCCTCTCTGTGGTCAGGAAATAGAATAATCTGCATGGAAAAAACAAGTGGAGGAACGCTCTACACACAGCTTTAAGATTAGGTATGACTGGGCTCACGTGACTAGGGGAGAGAGTGAACTGGGACAGTTACAGAGGCATGCCATAATAACTAAAGAATACAGAACGGAAGAGCACTACCATAAGCTTACTGGCCCACTCATTTAAGCTATGGAGTTGAACACACACCAAGTCTGAGGGAATGATCACCATAAACTTAGTTCTTCTCCAGGGACTGATTATCTCATATCTACATCTCTGCTGTCACTTATGTATTTCGACTGAAGAAGCCTGCTGAGCAGGAACGTGAAACCACGGTACGGGTGAGGGTTGAACCCATGGCAAGTGAGTTGTAAAATTGGAGGCCAGTGCGTCACCCACTTGACCGTGTTATTACGATTTCGTGAGTCATGATATTGTACATATATCTTATTCATCTACAGGCCCATACTTGGCAGGTCTTTCTCAAACCCAACCCTCATGCTTCTCATCTATTTCTTAAAGCTTCCTGAAGTGATAGTTTCCCTGACGCTACATGACACATTGTACCACTCATCTACAACTCAACTGCTAAGTCATTACGTTTTTATAACCTTTGTAGATCAGATTTTTTTCAACTGGATCCAGTCTTTGAATGATGTATATAAGTTTAACGCTTCAAATAAATAAATAAATAATAATAATAATAATAATAATAATAATAATAATAATAATAATAATAATAATAATAATAATAATAATAATAATAATAATTATTATAAAAATAATAATTTTAATGATATCTGAAGGAAAAAATACTTCATTTCCGCTTGACGAACAACACGGACGTTCGTTGCATCATTATAATTAATATTGCAAGTCTCGATTATAAATATTATTATTGTTAATATTAAATTATTATATTATTATTATTATTATTATTATTATATATTATTATTATTATTATTATTATTATTATTTATTTATTATTTTTATTATTTAATTTATTATAATTATTATTATTATTATTATTATTATTATTATTATATATTATTTTTTATTATTATTATTTTAATTTATTTATTATTATTATTATTATTATTATTTTATTATTATTATTTTATTATTATTTATTATTATTATTATTATTATTATTATTATATTATTTATTTTATTATTATTATTATTTTTTATCTATTATTATTATTATTATTTATTATTATTATTATTAATTATTATTATTATTTATTATTATTATTATTATTATTATTATTATTATTATTATTATATTATTATTATTATTATTTATTATTATTATTATTATTATTATTATTATTATTATTATTATTATTTTATTATTATTATTATTATTATTATTAAAATTATTATTATTATTATTTTTTATTATTATTATTATTATTATTATTATTATTTATTATTATTATTATTATTTTATTATTATTATTATTATTATTATTTTATTATTATATTATTATTATTATTATTATTTTTTATTATTATTATTATTATTATTATTATTATTTATTACTATTATATTATTATATTAATTATTATTATTATTATTATTATTATTATTATTATTATTTATTATTATTATTATTATTATTTATATTATTATTATTATTATTATTATTATTATTATTATATATTATTATTATTATTATTATATTATTATTTATTATTATTATTATTATTATTATTATTATTATTATTATTTATTATTATTATTATTATTATTATTATTATTATTATTATTTTATATTATTATTATATTATTATTATTATTATTATTATTATTATTATTATTATTATTATTATTATTATTATTATTATTATTATTATTATTATTATTATTATTATTATTATTATTATTAATTATTATTATTTTATTATTATTCACGGACAAGTGCTGAAGTCGTAAACATAATACTGCGCTTGAGGAATGAGGTGTAATGAGATTCGACTTGAGGAAGAGAAGGATAACTCCAACCCCTTGGATAAAAAGCCCAGCAGTGCCTAGGCAGTCCCACGTGAAGTCGCTCCAGCCTCGGGGCTTTCCACTAAGCCCATATACGAAATAGCAACGAATAAGAGTGTCAATACAGTATTCGTCCATTACATTAGAGAAATTCGTCTATGTTAGGTTGGCAATACGCACCGGAGAACTGAAAGCCGAGCTAATGAAAGCCGCCTCTGTGGCCACTGTACGATTAATTGTTATAGGAACCAGAAGGTTTGTTAAGGCGGGAATAGTGTTATCTGGCATCACGGTGTATACACACAAGCAACATTCAGTATGGCAGGGATGTTGCAGCCTTGCCCTGCCCTCTCACATGATGATGTATTATTATTATTTATTAAAGATTCGTCGTTATTCTCCCGGCCCGGGTCTTTTCCAAGTGGTGGCCCGGCCTTGGCTCCCTGTCTAGGGAGTGTCTAGAGACCAAAGTCTCCCATGGGAGGAGACACAAGTACCCCCTCATCTTTGGGACCAACTGTCCCCAGGCCTAGTCACATTCCCCGCCCTCACGGCGCTCATAGGGAGAAGCTAGGCCTCTCTGGTCTGTCATCCCCGCCCCAAGGGGGCTAATGAGAATGGCAGTCCTGTGAGCCGAAAGCTCTGGCTCAGGCACCTACCCTACCCTAGAAGAACTGGGCATGGTGTCGATTTCCATGATGCTGGAACCTTGCGCTATAGTGACCCACGTAGCTGATGCTATAGACGGGATGCGGGATAACGTGCATGTAATAATAATAATAATAATAATAATAATAATAATAATAATAATAATAATAATAATAATAATAATAATAATAATAATAGCCTTGAGTTCATACTTTTCATTCTGGCTCACATAGTCTCAGACGCTGACCTCTCTATTCTGCTCTGCTTGACAGGAAACACTCTGTCTAGCTTATCAACTTCTTACATCCAATCTTGCTTTTACGGCACTCTGGGAGAACTTCTATGATCTAGGGATCTATGTAAAAACTTTAATTCTTTTCAGTGCAATTAGAATATAATATATATAATGTAAATAACCTTCAATAATGTAGAGATATGAAGCACACTTTGCGTCGGAATGAGAGTAATCTCCTGACCGGCGTAGTGTTCATTTAGCAGGGAATATAAACACTGGCAAAGCCTTGCATATATCACATGATGGAAGGTACAATATTGATGCCAAGATTGTCGGCCGGGAGGAGGAGCGAAACGGAGGAGGAAGTGAGAGAAGAGAGAGAGAGAGAGAGAGAGAGAGAGAGAGAGAGAGAGAGAGAGAAAGAGACGGAAGTGGGGAGCTGAGAGGGAAGTAGAGGAAGAGAAGGATGGAGAAGAGAGAAAGGTAAAGAGATGAAAGAGAAAGAGGTAGTAGAGCCAGTGGAGGAGAGTTGTCTTCATGATTTGCATGCAGAAGCTTGTGTACAATTCCTCCCTGATATTCCTCGCTTATCTTTTAGTAATATCACATATTATTACATCTGCTCTTGTTACCACCTCCGTAGATAGGAACTATACCAGTTATGTAGAGTTAGGCTTGGAAATTAACAGCTGGGCTTCTACACTGTAAACTGTTTCCCTTCCTAACAGAACTAAATTTCCTGAATATTACCGATTTTATGTCATCAATCAAGACACTTGATTTACTTAATTACTGAAAACAAGGTAACTGGAAAATCCAATCACCGATATTCAAAAATATGATAAAATGGAATTTCAATATAATTCTTACTGATTTCATCACAAACTGAATTATTCCTTCATGATAAAATTGATTGATCATCAAATGAGTACCTGGAGGAAAACAAGAAACATAATTATATGTATGTAAAGCCGCAGAAATAATATTAGAAAGAGAAGTAAATAATGAATCTGAAGCCGTAGTAGATCTATATCTCACTATGATATGATAATAGACATATATATACATATATATATATAATATATATATATATATATATATAAATATATATATATATTATATATATAATATATATATATATAATATATATATATATATATATATATATATATAGGTAGTAGGTTGGTAGACAGCAACCACCCAGGGAAGTACTACCGTCCTGCCAGATGACTATGAAACAGAAACCTGTAACGTTTTGCATGATGTAGGATTGCTGGTTTCTTTTTCTGTCTCATAAACACGCCTAGATAACAGGGATATCTTGCTACTTCTACTTACACTTTGTCACATTTCACAGACATGCACATGCATATATATATAACATACATCTAGGTTTTTCTCCTTTTTCTAAATAGCTCTTGTTCTTCTTTATTTCTTCTGTTGTCCATGGGGAAGTGGAAAAGAATCTTTTCTCCGTAAGCCATGCGTGTCGTATGAGGCGACTAAAATGACTGGAGCAATGGGCTAGTAACACCTTCTCCTGTAGACATTTACTAAAAAAGAGAAGAAGAAAAACTTCATAAAACTGGGATGCTTGAATGTGCGTGGATGTATGCGGATGACAAAAAAACAGATGATTGCTGATGTTATGAATGAAAAGAAGTTCGATGTCCTGGCCCTAAGCGAAACAAAGCTGAAGGGGGTAGGGGAGTTTCGGTGGGGGGAAATAAATGGGATTAAATCTGGAGTATCTGAGAGAGTTAGAGCAAAGGAAGGGGTAGCAGTAATGTGAAGAATCAGTTATGGAAGGAGAAAAGAGAATATGAATGTGTAAATTCAAGAATTATGTGGATTAAAGTAAAGGTTGGATGCGAAAAGTGGGTCATAATAAGCGTGTATGCACCTGGAGAAGAGAGGAATGCAGAGGAGAGGAGAGAGATTTTGGGAGATGTTAAGTGAATGTATAGAGCATTTGAACCAAGTGAGAGAATAATTGTGGTAGGGGACCTGAATGCTAAAGTAGGAGAAACTTTTAGAGAGGGTGTGGTAGGTAAGTTTGGGTGCCAGGTGTAAATGATAATGGGAGCCCTTTGATTGAACTTTGTATAGAAAGCGGTTTAGTTATAGGTTATACATATTTAAGAAAAAGAGGATAAATAAGTATCCAAATATGATGTAGGGCGAAATGACAGTAGTTTGTTGGATTATGTATTGGTAGATAAAAGACTGTTGAGTAGACTTCAGGATGTACATGTTTATAAGAGGGCCACAGATATATCAGATCACTTTCTAGTTGTAGCTACACTGAGAGTAAAAGGTAGATGGGATACAAGGAGAATAGAAGCATCAGGGAAGAGAGAGGTAAAGGTTTATAAACTAAAAGAGGAGGCAGTTAGGGTAAGATATAAACAGCTATTGGAGGATAGATGGGCTAATGAGAGCATAGGCAATGGGGTCGAAGAGGTATGGGGAAGGTTTAAAAATGTAGTGGTAGAGTGTTCAGCAGAAGTTTGTGGTTACAGGAAAGTGGGTGCGGGAGGGAAAGGAGCGATTGGTGAATGATGATGTAAAGAGAGTAGTAAGGGAGAAAAAGTTAGCATATGAGAAGTTTTTACAAAGTAGAAGTGATGCAAGGAGGGAAGAGTATATGTAGAAAAAGAGAGAGGTTAAGAGAGGGTGAAGCAATGTAAAAAGAGAGCAAATGAAGAGTGGGTGAGATGTTATCAACAAATTTTTGTTGAAAATAGGAAAATTTTTTGGAGTGAGATTAACAATTTAAGGAACCCTTAGAGAACAAATGGATTTGTCAGTTAAAAATAGGAGAGGAGAGTTAATTAAATGGAGAGTTAGAGGTATTGGGAAGATGAAGGGAATATTTTGAGGAATTGTTAAATGTTGATGAAGAGATAGGGAAGCTGTGATTTCGTGTATAGGGCAAGGAGGAATAACATCTTGTAGGAGTGAGGAAGAGCCAGTTGTGAGTGTGGGAGAAGTTCGTGAGGCAGTAGGTAAAATGAAAGGATGTAAGGCAGCCGGGATTGATGGGATAAAGATAGAAATGTTAAAAGCAGGTGGGGATATAGTTTTGGAGTGGTTGGTGCAATTATTTAATAAATGCATGGAAGAGGGTAAGGTACCTAGGGATTGGCAGAGAGCATGCATAGTTCCTTTGTATAAAGGCAAAGGGGACAAAAGAGAGTGCAAAATTATAGGGGATAAGTCTGTTGAGTATAACCTGGTAAAGTGTATGGTAGAGTTATTATTGAAAGAATTAAGGTAAGACGGAGAATAGGATAGCAGATGAACAAGGAGGCTTTAGGAAAGGAAGGGGGTGTGTGGGACCAGGTGTTTACAGTGAAACATATAAGTGAACAGTATTTAGATAAGGCTAAAGAGGTTTTTGTGGCATTTAGGATTTGGAAAAGGCGTATGACAGGGTGGATAGGGGGGCAATGTGGCAGATGTTGCAGGTGAATGTTAGGAGGTAGGTTACTGAAAGCAGTGAAGAGTTTTTACGAGGATATTGAGGCTCAAGTTAGAGTATGTAGGAAAGAGGGAAATTATTTCCCATGTAAAAGTAGACCTTAGACAAGGATGTGTGATGTCACCGTGGTTGTTTAATATATTTATAGATGGGGTTGTAAGAGAAGTAAATGCGAGGGTCTTGGCAAGAGCTGCGTGGAGTTAAAAGATAAAGAATCACACATAAAGTGGGAGTTGTCACAGTTGCTCTTTGCTGATGACACTGTGCTCTTGGGAGATTCTGAAGAGAAGTTGCAGAGATTGGTGGATGAATTTGGTAGGGTATGCAAAAGAAGAAAATTAAAAGTGAATACAGGAAAGAGTAAGGTTATGAGGAAAACAAAAAGATTAGGTTATGAAAGATTGGATATCAGATTGGAGGGAGAGAGTATGGAGGAGGTAAATGTATTCAGATATTTGGGAGTGGTACGTGTCAGCGGATGGGTCTATGAAAGATGAGGTGAATCATAGAATTGATGAGGGGAAAAGGGTGAGTGGTGCACTTAGGAGTCTGTGGAGACAAAGAACTTTGTCCTTGGAGGCAAAGAGGGGAATATATGAGAGATAGTTTTACGAACCCCTCTTATATGGGTGTGAAGCATGGGTGATGAATGTTGCACGAGGAGAAGGCTGGAGGCAGTGGAGATGTCATGTCTGAGGGCAATGTGTGGTGTGAATATAATGCAGAGAATTCATAGTTTGGAAGTTAGGAGGAGGTGCGGGATTACCAAAACTGTTGTCCAGAGGGCTGAGGAAGGGTTGTTGAGGTGGTTCGGACATGTAAGAGAATGGAGAGAAACAGAGTGACTTCAAGAGTGTATCAGTCTGTAGTGGAAGGAAGGCGGGGTAGGGTCGACCTAGGAAAGGTTGGAGGGAGGGGTAAAGGAGGTTTTGTGTGCGAGGGGCTTGGACTTCTAGCAGGCATGCGTGAGCGTGTTTGATAGGAGTGAATGGAGACAAATGGTTTTTAATACTTGACGTGCTGTTGGAGTGTGAGGAAAGTAACATTTATGAAGGGGTTCAGGGAAACCGGCAGGCCGGACTTGAGTCCTGGAGATGGGAAGTACAGTGCCTGCACTCTGAAGGAGGGGTGTTAATGTTGCAGTTTAAAAACTGTAGTGTAAAGCACCCTTCTGGCAAGACAGTGATGGAGTGAATGATGGTGAAAGTTTTTCTTTTTCGGTCCACCCTGCCTTGGTGGGAATCGGCCAGTGTGATAATAATAAAAAAAATAAAATATATTATATATATATATATATATATATATATATATATATATATATATATATATATATATATATACATATTTATATATATATATATATATATATATATATATATATATATATATATATATATATATATATATATATATATATATATATATATATGCAATAAGATCACAGTAAACAGGTGATTTCAAAATATGCAAAACAACCACTCTGAAAGAATAGAGAAATTCCAAGCGCTTTCGTGACTACTCACATTATCAAGGAACTATGAAAGTGAAGCATCCAAGGAAGCTATATAAGGGGTCGGCCAGCACCTCACTATCAGATCCCACAACGGTTAAACACGTGACGCGCGGCGAGCCAACTTGGATAGGTCCTTTGCAAAACTCACCCCCAAGCTATTTATTTGTCCAGTGTATTATTAAATTCTACCCAAATTCTATTAATTATAAATGGATCTAATTTATATAAACCAAAGGAAATATTCATATTATTGTCAAAACTGCTTTTTATGCAGTTTTGACAATAATATGAATATTTCCTTTGGTTTATATAAATTAGATCCATTTATAATTAATAGAATTTGGGTAGAATTTAATAATACACTGGACAAATAAATAGCTTGGGGGTGAGTTT
>NC_069455.1:35461122-35466122 GCF_026875155.1 Cherax quadricarinatus | reverse complement strand
TAATATTAATAATAATTATAATAACAGCGTGATACGAACAGTTTTAAATGAAATCTCCATAAAAAAAATTATATAGAGTATTTCTATATTTTCGAGATACCCTTTGATCTATATCCACACATCTATATTCATGCATATACATTCATGCATATTCATGCAATTCTATTCATACATCTATATTTATACATGTATATTCATATATTTGTATACATACATATTCATACAACTGTATTCATACATATACATACATCCATATTCATATTCATAAATGAAAATTCTTATTCACACATCTAAATTCATACAAATATATAGATTTCAAACTTTGCCACATAGTGCAGGGCATAACATGCAACCTCAACTCTCCATTCACCAGCAACCTCAACTCTCCATCCACCAGCAACCTCAACTCTCCATTAACCAGCAACCTCAACTCTCCATCACAGCAACCCCAACTCTCCACAGCAACCTCTTCCATCACCAGCAACCTCAACTCTCCATCCACAGCAACCTCAACTCTCATCACCACAACCTCACTCTCATCAACAGCAACCTCAACTCTCCATTCACCAGCAACCTCAACTCTCCATCCAACAGCAACCTCAACTCTCCATTCACCAGCAACCTCAACTCTCCATCCAACAGCAACCTCAACTCTCCATTCACCAGCAACCTCAACTCTCCATCCAACAGCAACCTCAACTCTCCATTCACCAGCAACCTCAACTCTCCATTCACAACACAACCTCAACTCTCCTTCCAACAGAACTAACCTCTAAGCTCTTCTCCACAGCAACCTATTCAAACACCTCAACTCTCCTTCCAACAGCAACCTCAACTCTCCATTCACCAGCAACCTCAACTCTCCATCCAACAGCAACCTCAACTCTCCATTCCACCAGCAACCTCAACTCTCCATCCAACAGCAACCTCAACTCTCCATTCACCAGCAACCTCAACTCTCCATCCAACAGCAACCTCAACTCTCCATTCACCAGCAACCTCAACTCTCCTCCAACAGCAACCTCAACTTCCATTCACCAGCACTCAACTCTCCATCCAACGCAACCTCAACTCTCCATTCACCAGCAACCTCAACTCTCCATCCAACAGCAACCTCAACTCTCCATTCACCAGCAACCTCAACTCTCCATCCAACAGCAACCTCAGACTTCTCCATCACAGCAACCTCAACTCTCCATTCCAACTGCAACCTCAACTCTCATATCACCAGCAACCTCAACTCCTCCATCCAACAGCAACCTCAACTCTCCATTCACCAGCAACCTCAACTCTCCATCCAACAGCAACCTCAACTCTCCATTCACCAGCAACCTCAACTCTCCATCCAACAGCAACCTCAACTCTCCATTCACCAGCAACCTCAACTCTCCATCCAACAGCAACCTCAACTCTCCATTCACCAGCAACCTCAAACTCTCCATCCAACAGCAACCTCAACTCTCCATTCACCAGCAACCTCAACTCTCCATCCAACAGCAACCTCAACTCTCCATTCACCAGCAACCTCAACTCTCCATCCAACAGCAACCTCAACTCTCCATTCACCAGCAACCTCAACTCTCCATCCAACAGCAACCTCAACTCTCCATTCACCAGCAACCTCAACTCTCCATCCAACAGCAACCTCAACTCTCCATTCACCAGCAACCTCAACTCTCCATCCAACAGCAACCTCAACTCTCCATTCACCAGCAACCTCAACTCTCCATCCAACAGCAACCTCAACTCTCCATTCACCAGCAACCTCAACTCTCCATCCAACAGCAACCTCAACTCTCCATTCACCAGCAACCTCAACTCTCCATCCAACAGCAACCTCAACTCTCCATTCACCAGCAACCTCAACTCTCCATCCAACAGCAACCTCAACTCTCCATTCACCAGCAACCTCAACTCTCCATCCAACAGCAACCTCAACTCTCCATTCACCAGCAACCTCAACTCTCCATCCAACAGCAACCTCAACTCTCCATTCACCAGCAACCTCAACTCTCCATCCAACAGCAACCTCAACTCTCCATTCACCAGCAACCTCAACTCTCCATCCAACAGCAACCTCAACTCTCCATTCACCAGCAACCTCAACTCTCCATCCAACAGCAACCTCAACTCTCCATTCACCAGCAACCTCAACTCTCCATCCAACAGCAACCTCAACTCTCCATTCACCAGCAACCTCAACTCTCCTTCCAACAGCAACCTCAGCTTTCCATCGACCAGCAACCTCAATCTCTCCACAACTCATTCCACACCAGCAACCTCAACTCTCCATCCACCAGCAACCTCAACTCTCCATCCACCACACAACCTCAACTCTCCATCCACCAGCATACCTCAACTCTCTCCATTACAGCAACCTCAACTCTCCATCACAGCAACCTCAACTCTCCATCACCAGCAACCTCAACTCTCCATCCACCAGCAACCTCAACTCTCCATCCACCAGCAACCTCAACTCTCCATCCACCAGCAACCTCAACTCTCCATCCACCAGCAACCTCAACTCTCCATCCACCAGCAACCTCAACTCTCCTTCCACAGCAACCTCAACTCTCCATCCACCAGCAACCTCAACTCTCCATTCCACCAGCAACCTCAACTCTCCATCCACCCACAACCTCAACTCTCCATCCACCAGCAACCTCAACTCTCCATCCACCAGCAACCTCAACTCTCCATCCACCAGCAACCTCAACTCTCCATCCACCAGCAACCTCAACTCTCCATCCACCAGCAACCTCAACTCTCCATCCACCAGCAACCTCAACTCTCATCCACCAGCAACCTCAACTCTCCATCCACCAGCAACCTCAACTCTCCATCCACCAGCAACCTCAACTCTCCATCCACCAGCAACCTCAACTCTTCCATCCACCACCAACCTCAACTGTCTCATCCACCAGCAACCTCAACTCTCCATCCACCAGCAACCTCAACTCTCCACATCCACCAGCAACCTCAACTCTCCATCCACCAGCAACCTCAACTCTCCATCCACCAGCAACCTCAACTCTCCATCCACCAGCAACCTCAACTCTCCATCCACCAGCAACCTCAACTCTCCATCCCTCTCCACCACCAGCAACCTCAACTCTCCATCCACCAGCAACCTCAACTCTCCATCACCAGCAACCTCAACTCTTCCATCCACCACCACAACCTCAACTTTCTATTCCACCAGCAACCTCAACTCTTCCATCCACCAGCAACCTCAACTCTCCATCCACCAGCAACCTCAACTCTCCATCCACCAGCAACCTCAACTTCCATCCACCAGCAACCTCAACTCTCCATCCACCAGCAACCTCAACACTCCATCCACCAGCAACCTCAACTCTTCCATCCACCAGCAACCTCAACTGTTCTATTCACCAGCAACCTCAACTCTTCCATCCACCAGCAACCTCAACTCTCCATCCACCAGCAACCTCAACTCTCCATCCACAGCAACCTTCAACTCTCCATCCACCACAACCCAACTCTCCATCCACCAGCAACCTCAACTCTCCATCCACCAGCAACCTCAACTCTCCATCCACCAGCAACCTCAACTCTCCATCCACCAGCAATCTCAACTCTCCATCCACTAGCAACCTCAACTCTTCCATCCACCAACAACCTCAACTTTCCATCCACCAGCAACCTCAACTGTCCATCTACCAGCAACCTCAACTCTCCATCCACAGCAACCTCAACTCTCCATCCACTAGCAACCTCAACTCTTCCATCCACCACCTCAACCTCAACTCTCCATCCACCAGCAACCTCAACTCTCCATCCACCAGCAACCTCAACTCTCCATCCACCAGCAACCTCAACTCTCCATCCAACAGCAACCTCAACTCTTCCATCTCTCAACACCTCAACTTTCCATCTCCAGCACTTCAATCTCATATCTACCAGCACTAACTCTCCATCCACCAGCAACCTCAACTCTCCATCCACCAGCAACCTCAACCTTCCTCACCACAACCTAACTCTCATCCACTGCATCCTCAACTCTCCATCCAACAGCAACCTCAACTCTCCATCCAACAGCAACCTCCAACTCCACCAACTCCACCAACTCCACCAACTCCACCATCCTCCAGCGAGCAATTTCTTAATAAAGTATTTTGCACCTTTGTACCCTTTTTAAATAATCTGTGTCTTTATAATATTTATAAATAATCTGTACCTTTGTAACATTTATAAATAATCTGCACCTTAGTACCATTTCTCCACCAAGATAATCCATTTTTTTTTTCATAATTCAGCACTAACGGAACGACTTTCTTTTAGGTAACGGTAGAAACAGTCCCGTTTACCTTTAACTATTTTGAGTCGGTGTCCTCATATGCGTGTATACCCTTAGGTAATGGAGGGGGACGGTGCGGTAGGTGTTCAGTAGCCCCTTTACCCCTTAGCACTCACACTCCCCTCTATGACCATTACACGCCTCAGAGGGTTTTCTGGTTGCTCTATTACCCTCTGTTTGTAGAGCTTTGATGATAGCTGCGCCATCTGTTGGTGTGAGTGATCCCAACCCAACATTCTCCTCTTTCTTATGTTTTTCTGTATCCTCCTCTTCCAGTTTCTCTTGACTCTCTGCTACTCTTCCTTCTCTACTTGTTCCGTACTTCTAAGTCCATCAACACCTTTTATTTCTACTTTCTATCTTTTTATCGTTATTTCTTCTCTGTCTCTTTTTATTTGTTGCTGTTATTTTGTGTTATTGTTTGTTCTTGTTCTTCTTTTTTCTTAGTGTTCTTTTTTAATCTTCTTTCTTCTTCTTCTTTGCGTCTTCTTCACCTAAAAATTTTTTACTCCATTACAATGTCAGAGACACCGTCACAGACACCATCGCAGACGCCGTCACAGCACCGTCACAGACACCGTCACAGACACCGTCACAAACGCCGTAACAGCACCGTCACAAACGCCGTCACAGCACCGTCGCAGACACCGTCACAGACACTGCCTATACCTCCGTCACGGTG
>NC_069455.1:35446122-35453622 GCF_026875155.1 Cherax quadricarinatus | reverse complement strand
TCAGTGTAGCCTCAACTAAAAAGTGATCTGATATATCTGTTAGCCCCTCTATAAACATGTACATCCTGATGTCTACTCAACAGTCTTTTATCTACCAATACATAATCCAACAGACTACTGTCATTTCGCCCTACATCATATCTTGTATACTTATTTATCCTCTTTTTCTTAAAATATGTATTACCTATAACTAAACCCCGTTCTATACAAAGTTCAATCAAAGGGCTCCCATTATCATTTACACCTGGCACCCCAAACTTACCTACCACACCCTCTCTAAAAGTTTCTCCTACTTTAGCATTCAGGTCCCCTACCACAATTACTCTCTCACTTGGTTCAAAGGCTCCTATACATTCACTTAACATCTCCCAAAAATCTCTCTCTCTCTCCTCTGCATTCCTCTCTTCTCCAGGTGCATACACGCTTATTATGACCCACTTCTCACATCCAACCTTTACTTTAATCCACATAATTCTTGAATTTACACATTCATATTCTCTTTTCTCCTTCCATAAACTGATCATTCAACATTACTGCTATCCCTTCCTTTGCTCTAACTCTCTCAGATACTCCAGATTTAATCCCATTTATTTCCCCCCACCGAAACTCCCCTACCCCCTTCAGCTTTGTTTCGCTTAGGGCCAGGACATCCAACTTCTTTTCATTCATAACATCAGCAATCATCTGTTTCTTGTCATCCGCACTACATCCTCGCACATTTAAGCATCCCAGTTTTATAAAGTTTTTCTTCTTCTCTTTTTTAGTAAATGTCTAAAGGAGAAGGGGTTACTAGCCCATTGCTCCCGGCATTTTAGTCGCCTCATACGACACGCATGGCTTACGGAGGAAAGATTCTTTTCCACTTCCCCAGGACAATAGAAGAAATAAAGAGGAACAAGAACTATTTAGAAAAAGGAGAAAAACCTAGATGTATGTATATATATATGCATGTGCGTGTCTGTGAAGTGTGACCAAAGTGTAAGTAGGAGTAGCAAGATATCCCTGTTATCTAGCGTGTTTATGAGACAGAAAAAGAAACCAGCAATCCTACCGTCATGCTTAACAGTTACAGGTTTCTGTTTCACAGTCATCTGGCAGGACGGTAGTACTTCCCTGGGTGGTTGCTGTCTACCAGCCTACTACTACTATTATATATATATTAATATATATATATATATTATATATATATATATATATATATATATATATATATATATATATATATATATATATATATATATTATTATATCACACACACAAAATAACCTCAGGGGTAAAAAATGAAATATCAAGCGTGTGTCGCTGTAGTCACTAATTTCTTCTATTTCGCAACTGTTTGTATCCCATGGTCACTGTGTTCACCTCCAGGACACTATATGTATCTCCCACACACTGCGTATTTACTAAATATTGTGTTCCTTCTGGATAATGTATATGTATCCTCAATACACTGTGTATCCCTTGGATAATACATATGTACCCTCAATGCAATGTATATCTTCTGCACCCTGAATATCCCTAAGTGTATCCTCGGAATACAGTGTGTGTGTGTGTGTGTGTGTGAGTTCTGAACGCTGTGTATCATCCAGACACTGCATATTTTTGGGACATTGATTATCTCCTTGACACTGCATGTCCACTGGTCAGTGCATGTCCACTGGTCAGTGCATGTCCACTGGTCAGTGCATGTCCACTGGTCACTGCATGTCCACTGGTCACTGCATGTCCACTGGTCACTGCATGTCCACTAGTCAGTGCATGTCCACTGGTCAGTGCATGTCCACTGGTCAGTGCATGTCCACTGGTCACTGCATGTCCACTGGTCAGTGCATGTCCACTGGTCAGTGCATGTCCACTGGTCAGTGCATGTCCACTGGTCAGTGCATGTCCACTGGTCAGTGCATGTCCACTGGTCACTGCATGTCCACTAGTCAGTGCATGTCCACTCGTCAGTGCATGTCTACTCGTCAGTGCATGTCCACTGGTCACTGCATGTCCACTGGTCACTGCATGTCCACTGGTCACTGCATGTCCACTGGTCACTGCATGTCCACTGGTCACTGCATGTCCACTGGTCACTGCATGTCCAATGGTCACTGCATGTCCACTGGTCACTGCATGTCCACTGGTCACTGCATGTCCACTGGTCACACTGCATGTCCAATGGTCACTGCATGTCCACTGATCACTGCATGTCCACTGGTCACTGCATGTCCACAGTGGACATGCACCGCATAGGCAAACTAGGCATTTGCCTAGGGGGGCCCCGCGCATTTGGGGGCCCCGCGGTCCAAGGGGTTCAGGGGCTCATCCAAGACTGCGCACATGGTGCAAGTGCAAAGGGGTCCCTACCTAAAAAGTTCAAGTCTTTGGAGAGTAAAATTGATTTTTAAAAGTTAATCAAAGCAAAAATAATGAAATAAAATAAAATAAAAATAAATAAACCTAACCATAGATGGCAACACTCAACACGCCTTTGTTTACATCAGAACAGCTGTGTTTTCCCGCTGATTGGTGAGTATAGGAGATTCCTCTCCAATTTTCTGTAGTAATTACACGTTATCTAGACTTGTACTGTGACAAATTAACTGAAGTGTTTGTTGATAGACATGATGTGTAGGATAAATGTTTGTTTTCGCCTCTAAATGTTTAAGGGAGGACCTGATAGGGTTACTTGACCAGTAAAGACGCATGGACCAGTAAAGACGCATTTTTGGTAAAAAATACTATAAAGAAAAACCTAAAAACGCAAACTGACTTCCGTTTGTAGGTTTTAAAAGCACTTTGTCCTGTCTTTAAGTCTTTATCATTTCAATAACAGATCTCAATTGATTGATGTTCTACATCACTTCCGTCGCAAATGCTTAGTTTTCAAGTTGCGACGGAAGTGATGTAGAACATCAATTAATTTACTACATATTTCCCCAGAAACACATAAGCCACATCAGAAAATCGTTGGTTGGGTGAAACTGAAAATTGTCCCTGCATTCTTTAATTCTCATGTCCTTATCAATGGTGGTCGGCCATATATCATGCAAAACATAATGATTAGTTTAGTTATGAAAATGGTAATATAAATACCATTGTGCATTGTTCTTGGACTCAGTATGATTTCTGTTTAAGTAAATTGGAGATCAAGGAGGATGAATTAGTAAAATATTCGTAGCCCAAATCACTAACCTAATCTATGGTAAAAGTTCTGTATATGACTCCTTTCTGGTAACGTTTTGAATTTTAGATGCGCAGCCAGAGGAAAGGGGGCTACAAGGGCCATATCCCCCCAATTGACAGAAAAAAAAATTTAATAATTAAAAAATTAATAACAATTGATAATGAAAAATTTGTATTTGCATGATTACAGACAGTGATACATCCTCATTATGGCATCTCGTGAACGTGATGTTGGACGGTCTTATGCGAGTGGGTCACAGAAAAGAAAGAAGAAAATTCAAGAAGAAGAGCAGAAAAAGAAAGATGTAGGAAGCTGCAGAAAGATCACAGACATGCTCACGAAAACAGTTTCTGATGTTACCAGTACAGTTGAATCTGCAGATACGTCAGATCATACAGGAAGCCCTCCCTCCATTATTTCTCAGCCAGCATCTACTTCTTTTGTGTCTCCTCTCAATGTCTCAACGGACATTTCATCCACAGGATTTGTCTTAAAAGATCCTGCCTCATGGCCAAATGTAATCCCAGATTCTCTACGTAATGCTTTCATTGAGGAAAACTTCAGTCAAACTCTGAACATTGACTTTAGGAAATCAGCAAGGATTTATGATGATGGAAGTCGTCGTTGTTTAAAGTCATCTATGTTTATAGGAAGCTTGCAAATTCAGAAACTGTGAAAAGATCATGGATGGTATACTCTGAAAGCTCAGGAAAAGTGTACTGTTCAGCATGCAAGATATTTTCTACCAAAGAAAATACCTTCACACAGGGGTTCAATGACTGGAAAAATTCCAAGCGTTTCGAGAAACATGAAAACAGCACCACTCATAGGAGCTGCATTTTAGCCAGTGTATTTCGTGCACAGAAAAAAGGCTTATTGGATTCTCATTTGGAAAATCAAACTGAAAAAGAGCGCACTTATTGGAGAAAAGTTCTAGAAAGAGTTGTTGCTGTTGTAAAATTCTTAGCTCTAAGAGGACTTGCTTTCCGTGGAGAAAATGAGGTTTTTGGTTCGGAAAACAATGGCAATTTCCTAGGGATCATAGAACTGTTAGCACAATTCGATCCATTCTTAGTAAATCATGTGTCACGCCTTGGGAATGCAGGAAGAGGCACTGTATCTTACATGTCATCTACTATATGCAATGAATTTATTGAACTGATGACTAAGAAGGTCCTCAATAACATCATAGCAGCTGTGAAAACTGCAAAATACTTTGCAATAAGTGTAGATTCAACACCAGATATTTCACATACAGATCAATTGACATTCATTGTTCGCTTTGTCGACTCCAGTGGTAAGCCTGTAGAGCGCTTTATAAAATTCATTCCTCTTTCAGGCCATGATGGAGAGACAATGATGAATGTAGTACTGGATACTCTGCTTGAACATGATCTCTCTATTATGGATTGCCGTGGCCAGAGCTACGACAACGCAAGTAACATGTCGGGTAAAATATAATGGATTGCAAGCCCGTATCAAGCAAATCAACCCACTTGCTGAATATGTGCCCTGCTCAGCACATTCTCTTAATCTTGTTGGGTCATGTGCTGCGGAGTGTTGTGTCGCTACAGTTTCATTTTTTGGACTTTTACAAGCACTCTTTAATTTTTTCTCTGCTTCAACTCATCGGTGGAGTATACTCAAGTCAACCATTCATGGAGATGTCATCAAATCATTATCAACAACAAAGTGGTCAGCGCAGAATGATGCAACACATGCTTTGAAAGACAGCTTTGCTGAAATACGTTCTGCTTTGATCCAAATAGCAGAGGATGAAGACCAGACAGCAACTACAAGAAGCGAAGCAGCCAGCTTAGCATCAAAATTGGAAGATTTTGAATTGGCCTTACTCTGTGCTTTGGGACTGTATACTGGAACGGTTAAATGCCACGAACAAGACACTTCAGAAAATTGAAATTGAAATGGCTACTTGTGCTAACCTCTATGCAGGCTTAGTGGAATTCGTAAGCTCACTTAGCAATGATGAAGCTTTTGAAATGTTTGAAGAGAAAGCTAAACTGCTGGTGAAAGACTACAGTTACCGGGCTGATCATCAGCGGTCAAGGAAGAGGAAACGCAATTTTGAAGAGCCAGACAATGAAATTGTGTTGCTACCAAGGCAGAAATGTAAGACAGCTACATACTTCGTCATTCTGGATTCACTGATTACAGAATTGGTGAAAAGAAAAAAATCTACCAGAATCTCAATGACAAGTTTGGATTTCTGTTCAAAATTACTACTATGCCAGATGCAGAATGAGAGAAGCTGCATTAAAGTTGCAACAACACCTTTCAGCAGATGTTCAGGACACATTTGTTGAAGAAATAGTTCATTTTTCTGGGTATATGAATCAGATTAAAGCTCCACCTGAAAAAATGAGCGCCCTCAGCTGCTTTGAAACATTTAAGAAATGCAGGTATCTCAGAAACCTTCCCTAATGTTGACATAGTGTATCGCCTTTACCTAACACTTCCAGCTACTAACTGTGAAGGAGAACGTTCATTTTCTGTTTTGAAAAGAGTGAAAAACCAGCTCCGTTCAACAATGAGCCAAGACAAACTGTGTAACCTAGCCTTGTTGACCATTGAGTCTGATCTAACAGAAATATTGATTTTCAGAATATAATTGATGATTTTGCCAATATGAAATCCAGAAAAAAGTTTATTTAAGAAGTGCCTGTGAATATAAACAATTCTTTACTTTCTTGAGTTTATATGATTTTATAGTCTTATGCATGATGCAATGATAACAATAATGGTCAGTGATTTATAAAGGAAATAATAGTGCTGTAGTGGTTATGCTGAATATAATAGGTACATGATGTCACTACTTTAATAGCCTAATCTAGTAATACTATGCTGTCTTGAGTTTATTCTCTTTAAAATGCATGATTTAACAAGATAGTTATAATGGCTGTTGGTAAATGGTTTTAGTTGTCTTGATGTACTTTCCCTATTAAATTTAATCTAAATAACCAGAATGTATTTAATTAGACCTTAAACAGGCTCACACCGACCCCCTCCCCCCACCCCCAAGCTGGAAGGGGTCGCTTCGCTTACCCGTAACTCAAAGGGGCCCCGCCAATCTGAATAGCCTATGGCCCGGAGACTTCTTAATCTGGCCCTGTGTCCACTGGTCACTGCATGTCCACTGGTCACTGCATGTCCACTGGTCAGTGCATGTCCACTGGTCAGTGCATGTCCACTGGTCAGTGCATGTCCACTGGTCAGTGCATGTCCACTGGTCAGTGCATGTCCACTGGTCAGTGCATGTCCACTGGTCAGTGCATGTCCACTGTCACTGCATGTCTACTGGTCAGTGCATGTCCACTGGTCAGTGCATGTCCACTGGTCAGTGCATGTCCACTGGTCACTGCATGTCCACTGGTCACTGCATGTCCACTGGTCAGTGCATGTCCACTGGTCAGTGCATGTCCACTGGTCACTGCATGTCCACTGGTCACTGCATGTCCACTAGTCAGTGCATGTCCACTGGTCAGTGCATGTCCACTGGTCACTGCATGTCCACTGGTCACTGCATGTCCACTGGTCAGTGCATGTCCACTGGTCAGTGCATGTCCACTGGTCAGTGCATGTCCACTGGTCACTGCATGTCCACTGGTCATTGCATGTCCACTGGTCATTGCATGTCCACTGGTCATTGCATGTCCACTGGTCAGTGCATGTCCACTGGTCATTGCATGTCCACTGGTCAGTGCATGTCCACTGGTCACTGCATGTCCACTGGTCACTGCATGTCCACTCAATATTATGTACAACTTAATATATCTTACGTTTCCTGAATAATTATTTATCCCCGCTTAACTAGGTATAAAATTAGATTTTATTTTTAATTGTTCGCTGTAGCGATGGTGGCAGTTGCTAGCGGCGGCGGCGACGGCGGCGGCGACGTTCGTGAAGGCAGCGGTCAACGGGCAGTAAGAATACGCTCAGGCAGCGGTGCCGTCGGAATGCACGCAAGCGATGGGTCGGCGGCCGTCTGGCAAGACAAGAGGTGTCGGCAGTGGCAGCCACAACCACAAACATTAATTATCCTGCCACAGATGCCGCTGACAACCCTCCCTGTAATTGCTCCCAACATCACTCAGATTAATGTCTTACGCTATTATCACCCGCAAGGTTCCGCTAATTGCACCGAGCTGGCCTGTGTGAGCCAGGATACCCGGGAGGGTGAAGAAGGATAAGCAGCGGTAATACAAGCTAGATAAGTAGAAGAGAGGGAACACAAGAACAGGAGAGCTTCGCTTTACAGCGCTTTGCTGTACTGCGTTTCGCTAACGCAGCAGCTTTCAATTATATCATCT
>NC_069455.1:35431869-35445622 GCF_026875155.1 Cherax quadricarinatus | reverse complement strand
GACCTAGACTGATGAGTGAGGATTAACTCACAGGTAATTTTCCCTGGACACATTCCATGGAGGCGCACCCGTCACCCCCGGTCCTACCATTATTCACTAATTTTGCCACTTATTACAGCGGTGCCGTCAATCACGCTCCCTCACTCTTCACCAGGGACAGTCACGACACTTTGTATTATGAAGTGAGGTCTATATTAATCCTTAAGCTGCCGTGAATGTCAATTTTCTGGTCCCATGTTTTCACAGCCTCCTCACTACATTCAAAACACTCCCGCCTCTCCCATGCCCCAAGTCAACCTGTCCCCCCGCACATCCGAGCAGGCGCAAAGGGAACTCTTGATTCTATCCTATTTTCAAATACATTTTTGACCAAATCAACACATTAAACACCTATTAGGCACTATAGCTTCGGAAAATTAAAATATTTTCCACACTGCGGCCGGGAGGAGGCAGGGCCGGATTACTGCATAGGCAAACTAGGCATTTGCCTAGGGCCCCGCGCATTTGGGGGCCCTGCGGTCCAAGGGGTTCAGGGGCTCATCCAAGACTGCGCACATGGTGCAAGTGCAAAGGGATCCCTACCTAAAAAGTTCAAGTGTTTGGAGAGTAAAATTGATTTTTAAAAATTAATCAAAACAAAAATAAATAATGAAATAAAATAAAATAAATAAACCTAACCATAGATGGCAACACTCAACACGCCTTTGTTTACATCAGAACAGCTGTGTTTTCCCGCCAATGGGTGAGTATGGGAGATTCCTCTCCAATTTTCTGTAGTAATTACACGTTATCTAGAGTTGTACTGTGACAAATTAACTGAAGTGTTGTTGATAGACATTGATGTGTATGGATAAATGTTTGTTTTTGCCTCTAAATGTTAAGGGAGGTACCTGATAGGGTTACTTGACCAGTAAAGATGCATGGACAAGTAAAGACGCATTTTTGGTAAAAATACTATAAAGAAAAACCTAAAAACGCAAACTGACTTCCGTTTGTAGGTTTTAAAAGCACTTTGTCCTGTCTTTAAGTCTTTATCATTTCAATAACAGATCTCAATTGATTGATGTTCTACATCACTTCCGTCGCAAATGCTTAGTTTTCAAGTTGCGATGGAAGTGATGTAGAACATCAATTAATTTACTACATATTTCCCCAGAGATACATAAGCCACATCAGAAAATTGTTGGTTGGGTGAAACTGAAAATTGTCCCTGCATTCTTTAATTCTCATGTCCTTATATATGGTGGTAGGCCATATATCATGCAAAACATAATGATTAGTTATGAAAATGGTAATATAAATACCATTGTGCATTGTTCTTGGACTCGGTATGATTTCTGTTTAAGTAAATTGGAGATCAAGGAGGATGAATTAGTAAAATATTCGTAGCCCAAATCACTAATCTAATCTATTGTAAAAGTTCTGTATATGACTCCTTTCTGGTAACATTTTGAATTTTTAGATGCACAGCCAGAGGAAAGGGGGCTACAAGGACCATAACCCCCAATTGACAGAAAAAAAATTAATAATTAAAAAATTAATTGATAATGAAAAATTTGTATTTGCATGATTACAGACAGTGATACATCCTCATTATGGCATCTCGTGAACGTGGTGTTGGACGTTCTTGTGCGAGTGGGTCACAGAAAAGAAAGAAGAAAATTCAAGAAGAACAGAAAAAGAAAGATGTAGGAAGCTGCAGAAAATCAGACATGCTCACGAAAACAGTTTCTGATGTTACCAGTACAGTTGAATCTGCAGATACGTCAGATCATACAGGAAGCCCTCCCTCCATTATTTCTCAGCCAGCATCTACTTCTTTTGTGTCTCCTCTCAATGTCTCAACGGACATTTCATCCACAGGATTTGTCTTAAGACCCTGCCTCATGGCCAAATGAAATCCCAGATTCTCTATGTAATGCTTTCATTGCAGAAAACTTCAGTCAAACTCTGAACATTGACTTTAGGAAATCAGCAAGGATTTATGATGATGGAAGTCGTCGTTGTTTAAAGTCATCTATGTTTTATAGGAAGCTTGCAAATTCAGAAACTGTGAAAAGATCATGGATGGTATACTCTGAAAGCTCAGGAAAAGTGTACTGTTCAGCATGCAAGCTATTTTCTACCAAAGAAAATACCTTCACACAGGGGTTCAATGACTGGAAAAATTCCAAGCGTTTCGAGGAACATGAAAACAGCACCACTCGCAGGAGCTGCATTTTAGCCAGTGTATTTCGTGCACAGAAAAAAGGCTTATTGGATTCTCAATGGAAAATCAAACTGAAAAAGAGCGCACTTATTGGAGAAAAGTTCTAGAAAGAGTTTTGCTGTTGTAAAATTCTTAGCTCTAAGAGGACTTGCTTTCCGTGGAGAAAATGAGGTTTTTGGTTCGGAAAAAACAATGGCAATTTCCTAGGGATCATAGAACTGTTAGCACAATTCGATCCATTCTTAGCAAATCATGTGTCACGCCTTGGGAATGCAGGAAGAGGCACTGTATCTTACATGTCATCTACTATATGCAATGAATTTATTGAACTGATGACTAAGAAGGTCCTCAATAACATCATAGCAGCTGTGAAAACTGCAAAATACTTTGCAATAAGTGTAGATTCAACACCAGATATTTCACATACAGATCAATTGACATTAATTGTTCGCTTTGTCGACTCCAGTGGTAAGCCTGTAGAGCGCTTTATAAAATTCATTCCTCTTTCAGGCCATGGAGAAACAATGATGAATGTAGTACTGGATACTCTGCTTGAGCATGATCTCTCTATTATGGATTGCCGTGGCCAGAGCTACGACAACGCAAGTAACATGTCGGGTAAATATAATGGATTGCAAGCCCGTATCAAGCAAATCAACCCACTTGCTGAATATGTGCCCTGCTCAGCACATTCTCATAATCTTGTTGGGTCATGTGCTGCGGAGTGTTGTCACTGCAGTTTCATTTTTTGGACTTTTACAAGCACTCTTTAATTTTTTCTCTGCTTCAACGCATCGGTGGAGTATACTCAAGTCAACCATTCGTGGAGATGTCATCAAATCATTATCAACAACAAGGTGGTCAGCGCAGCATGATGCAACACATGCTTTGAAATACAGCTTTGCTGAAATACGTTCTGCTTTGATCCAAATAGCAGAGGATGAAGACCAGACAGCAACTACAAGAAGCGAAGCAGCCAGCTTAGCATCAAAATTGGAAGATTTTGAATTGGCCTTACTCCAGATAACCTTACCTCATGCACTCACCCTCCAATACTTATATGTCCCCGCTAAAAAGGAAAACGGTCCCTTAATCTATACTTAGTGTGGCACATAAATGAGTCCCTTTACTGTAATATTTCTGTATGAGTCCAGAAAAAGTGTTCTCCACTGTTCCCCATAAATGAGTTTATTTCTACATAACGTACGATATATTCCTGCCGCAATCGCCCTAATTCTAATCCCCCCCACTTTGTCCCTCAATCCCCAAGAAAAAAACAAGAAATCTGCCACTATGTACATAAGAGCTCTTCTCACGTCTTCAGGTACCCCTTTTATTTCGAATGTTAGGGCTCTCAGAATCTCTACATTATCCCCGCCCATCAACCTGAAAACTTTCCAACCACAACCGTACCTCCCCCAACTCTTTACAGAAATAAACTGCATGAAAAGCTTTTTCCCGGGTTCCTCACACTTTTCGCCTGTCGCTTCCCTCACACCAAACCCATTACACACAAGGCAGATTTTTGAAGCTAAAATTCCCCTTAAAAACTCATATAAACTAACTCCCTCACCCTGGGGCCTTTAAAAATCTAAGCTTCCGGAAAATCATACCAAAATCTTACCCCAATCATACAAGGGGTATACCAACACCCCTTGCATGGTTTCTGGTTTCCTACTCATCTCCACCAACCTCCAACCTTAAGTTTTGCTGCCTCTCCGACGACTGACAGTAACCTGAGCACAGTTTACTTTCAAATAATTCCTTTCCCCCCCACCACCAATCGCACATCCTCCATCACATTCCCAACTCTTACCCCTCTCACCCCCCCCCTCCCACACAAACCTCTGTTTTACATACATGGCCTTTACTCTCGGCCCCAGTGCCAAAAGTCCAACTCCCCCTCTTCGTACATTTACATGACCACCTCTTTACTGAACCATGCCCTCCCCAAAAACCCCCACACAAAAACGGAGCGCCCTCCTCATATCTTATGTACCCTCCTTCACCCTTAAAGGATACACCACAGCAACATTCCACACTTTACTGTACACCAATGAGTTTATTATAATCGCTCTTTGCAATAAAGTTACATCCCCCGCTCTTAGCTCTGAAACCTTTTCACTACCTCTCCCCTACCAACTCCAAGTTCACTCGACGAGCCTCCTGCTCATCAGCCATATATAGAACTCCACAAATCTTCAACCATTCCACCACTTCCCATCCAAACTCCAACCCCATTCCAACCCCCACCCAAGCACCTATCTCTAATAATTTTGATTTAGCTCTGTTGATGCTCATTCCTGGGGGCCCCCCTAAAAACTTCAAGAACCCTTCCTATCGTCTCAATCCTTCTACACCAGTGATCATACAGTTGTATCGTCCACATATCCTACCACTACATTAAACCCCCACCCCCTCCCATGGGAAAATCCCCTTTTTCCCCCCAACCATTCATAAAATGGGTGCTGTATGCATGCGAACAAAATTTGAGACATAGGACACCCCTGTCTCAGACCCCTCTCCATTCCAAAATCCTGCCCAACCTAAACCCTTTAAATTTTCACCTGAATCACTGCCCCAAATAAAAGTATCTCAACCCACTTTACAACTCCCTCACCAAAACCCAGATGTCTCAAACTGGCCCCCAAAATCCCTATTTACACCGTCATAGCATTCTCCCAATCAATACCTAAAATTCCACCCCCATTGGAACCCCATCAAAACTTCCCTAATCTGGCTATACCCATCTCTCATGCTACATCCCGGAATCCCCAACTGTCCCTTATCACCCTCTTCATCCTATTCCCTAGTATCTTCGCAAAAATCTTAGTCTGTACACATTAAAGATATGGCCCTGTATGTGCTCAGTGTTCTTCCCTCCTGCTTTTTCCTTACTAACACGACCACACCCGTCCGCTGTGTCATTCCTAACTTACCTTCCCTCAGTATACAATTCATTACCTGTACCAGACAATACTTTATATGGTCACATTGAACTCTATAAAAATCATTCAAAATCCCATCTATTCCTGGCACTTTTCCCATACTTAAATTGAGCACTGCCTCTTTCACTTCATCCATACTAATTACACCATCCATTCCAACTATCTCCTCCCCACACGTCCCCAAGGTTTGCACCCCTTCCCCTTCCTCACAAACTATCCCAACTTTTCCCCTCGCCCACTTCTTTTGAAACCAATAATCAGCATAATTACTCATTCCTTCAGTTGTCACTAGCATTTGCCCCTTATAATATCCTCCCAAATCTTCACTAACCTCTAAGTTTAAAATAGTTGACTCCTTTTGCCTGATTTTAAAACTTTTCAAAACACTTCCCGAAGGCTTATCTCCCCAAAGTACTGCTTCCATCCCCGCCCTTACCCTTGTCTCATCAAATCTTTCATTATGTATTTCCTTCAATCTAACTCTGAGCAGCAATATTTTTTCGTATTGCCTTCCCTCCCCTTCCTCATAACACTTATTGAGCTGTTGCTCCAAATAATTTTGTAATCCATACCTCCACCTCGCCTCCTCCCGTCCCTTACTTTTATAAAAAACCCGCTATACCTGGTTTAGCTCTATCTTCCCACCATTCCAAGATACTCGTCTCCCCCTCCATGGCACCCCACAAATTTTGCCACCATTCACCGAACTCCACACTCACCACCTCACTCCTCACTAGTCTCATATTTAACTTCCAAAACCTTGAGTGTATCTTAACCACATCCCCCCAATCCAGCTCTGCCAAAACTGTCCTATGGTCAGGAAACACCACGTCCACTGTTCTTACTTCCCTCACACTAACTGACTCCGATGTATAGATTCTATCTAAACACGCTGAATAACCGCTTCTGACAAAAGTAAACTCTATTCTCCAAGCCCCCTCCCCCCAACATCCCTAAGCCCCACATCCTGCAAAACATTGCATAACGCCCCTAACACACACCCCGCCCCCCTCGGCTCCACGTCCCCCCCCCTTATGACACAGTTCCAATCTCCTCCAATTATAGTGACTAAAGGTAAACCCCATAAATGATACAACAAAATGTCTCTTACAAAATCCTCTTTTATTCTGACCATGCTCTCTGCTGGTATGTAAACCCCTATAAAACATACTCTCGTTTCACCCCACTCACCATCCATCCTCACCTCCCTCCCCCCCACT
Source organism: Cherax quadricarinatus (assembly GCF_026875155.1). Classification (NCBI taxonomy): domain Eukaryota; kingdom Metazoa; phylum Arthropoda; class Malacostraca; order Decapoda; family Parastacidae; genus Cherax; species Cherax quadricarinatus. Next base: position 35,439,245 of record NC_069455.1, on the reverse strand, counting down.
CTTCCCACTTTATTATACGTAAGGGACTGTTTTCCTTCAGAGCCACAGCCACTCCTCCTTTTAACCTCATAGACCCACTCACATATAACTTATAACCTTTTAGTAATAATGTACAGCCGAGCTTATGATTATGTTCTTGCATAAAACATACATCTACATTATACCTCCTGAGGAACCATTCCATCCAGACTCTTTTCACCTCATTCCTCAATCCATTTACATTAATTGTTACAACCTTGAATTACTTTAATAGCGGTGGCTTTCCCTTCCACCTTGGTAGATGTCCTCCTATACTTTCCTGTTGAAGAGGTTCTCATTTGGCAGCCTGCCTGTTCAACCCCCCTACTCCCCCCTTGTCCTAAGAACTATTCATCCCTTCATTACCCTTCCCCTCTCTCCCCGTTTGATTCGCTTCCTTTTTCCAAGACTTTACCCCTGATCTGTCCTTGAGTGAAAACGTCGTCCATCTCCAACGTTCCAGCCGATCGCTTACGCAAACTTCCGTCACCACATGCTTCTTCATCTCTCGTTCCCTCCCTATGTACTTCTGCCACAACCGTGTGCACAGTGCCATTAGTGCGCAAATTTTCCCCAATCACCAAATCATTGTGATGCCACCGCCATGTGTGTACTCCTTGCTTCCTCCAGACCACCCTCAACTTCACTTAGAAAGGAGCTTATAACCTCCTCCAGCAATCCATCATGTGGTCCTTCACACTCGTCATCACTCATTTCCGTCGTCGCTGTTGCAGTCACTGTGTCAACTGGTAACGTTACACATTCGTCCATTGCTTCCTCTGCCTTATCAATTTCCTCACTCGAACGGCAAGGTGTCGTTTTGGGGAGCACCCCAGTCTTCGACGCCTCTATACCTTGCTGCTGATTTATAGGCATTGGCATCTGATCCCTCCTTCCTGCTTTCTTATGGCAATGGGCTGCCATATGGTCAAAAGACCCACACAATCTGCATGTCTTCCTCTGCCCTGAGTAATACACGTAGACCTGAGTCCTGAAGTCGACCAGTAGCACATACGATGGAATTGGCTGCCTTAAGGTCGTTTTCAGTGTAAATGATCCCTCAGGCAACCCCTCATAAGGTCCATTTTTCCACACTCCCAACTCCGCTGAGTGGATTTTTCCGTTGTCACGGAACACTGCTACCACATCATGCTCTGTCGCCTCAAATGGTACATTCCTTACTTTTACCCACGACGTGTAACTCGACACATCATGGAGGCATACCTCCACTGCAGTGTTCACGGCCAGTCTTCTCTCTTGATATTTGTTAACGATGCTAGAGTAGAAGCCCTCCTCCTTAAACTTTATGAAGATCCTTGTAATTCCATTTATGGCTACTCCATACAATTCGTCATTTGGTATGCCATATACTTCGCTGATGATCGTAGGCAGGAGCACCTGCATCACTGAACTTGTAAGCATTCCACGAACCAATTCAACACACACTGATCACAAGGTGACCATGTCTATCCACCATTTTAAATATTCAAAACAGGGAAAACTGAGCAGAAAGCCAGCCTAGACAGGAGCGTCTGCGCAGCAGGTCCACACAGCCTGAGAGCTATGAGGACAATGCAGTACACCTGTATTGTCAGCAGAGGTGCGACAGCACCACCTCACACCACTGCAGCCAGGTAACTGAGGAGCGTTTGCGCAGTAAGTCCACCCGAGAGTTACGAGGACAATACTATTCTATTCTATTTGATTCGCCGGTAATCCCGGCCGGGGTCTCTTCCATTTTGGTGACCCGGCATTGGCTCCCCGGGTAGGGAAGTGACATTTATCATTACTTGCACCTGTGTGGCAGGTCTTCAGCAGGAACGGGGGTGTACCTCACCGGCCCTATGGCCAGATGACATACCAAACGTTAGTGTGCACTAACAGTGGCTGGTGTGCAGTGCAATGGAGGCCCAAAGCAGGCCCTCGCAGCAACTTCAGCGGGGGGGGGGCGGATGACGTGCAAGGACTGGAAGTAAGGTTTCCAAGTCCCTGACAGCTAAGTACACAAGATGTGCTGCCTCATCCTCTCGGGTCTGCCCTACTGGGGTCATTGGGAAGTGTCTACAGCGAAGGGCCATCGTAGCCGGGCAGTCTAACAGGTAGTGCACCAAGGGCTGCGGAACCATTCAGGTCACAATGGGCAACAGAGCTCCTCTCGTGCCCGTTCAACAATCCGCGCAGTGGTGGGATACCCTAAGCGTAGGCGGTGGATATACACCCTCAGTTCCCTGGACTGTGTCCGAATACTTGGAGGGGGCACCCTGTGGGTAGCCCTGACATACCAACAGAGGCTCTGTGACTCCCCAGGGTCAGGGAATGGGCGCCTCGCTGCACCAGCAGCCAACAGCGCAATCTGGCTGAAGCTGATGGAGATTGCAGCACGTGGCTGTGCCTCGAGGGTTGCAGTCCTAGCAGCCTCAACTACAGCATCATTGCCAGGGATACCCACATGGCTCGGGGTCCAGTTGATGGGTAGCCCTGCGACCCTGGGCCATGAGAGTCTGCAGGTCACCCCGGATGGATGTGATTAAGTGTATGTTGTCCTTTGGCTCTCTGTGCATAAGCACTTGGATCGCTGCCTTGGAATCAACGTGGATGATGGGGGGGATGCTGAGGGTCTGCAAGAGCATGCCGCAGAGCTTGTTGGATGGCAAAGAGTTTGGCCTGGAGGATGGTGCAATGGTCTGGGAGGCGCCAACCTGCTGTCAGATTGCTGTGGAACATCCCAGCAGCTGTGCGGCCTGCCACTGGGTCTCTGGAGCCATCAGTGTAATATGGCACACACCCTGGGCATTCCATACCCACAATGCTAGCAGAGGCAAGGTGGTGCAGAATGTCCCGGGTGCAATGCCTCTTGCTGTCTGGTAGGGTTGTCCAGCTCACCGCAAACAGCTCTGGTGCCCAAGGGGGTGGCACCGTGTAGTTCGCTGTCAGTCTGTCGCAGCCTCCCGCCTGGAGCAATGTCATGGGCAAGAGCTTCTGTGTGGCATCTGCCACCGACCACATCCATCGGCGGCCGGGATGCAGTGGAATGACCTGTCCCTGGCGGACCCGTAAATCTCTCATCAGTTTGTCAGCCCCTGGGAGTAGGAGATACTTTGCAATCCTCCTGGCAGCTACCAGTTGGATCCTGTCTTCAAGAGGCTGTAGCTGCTCCTCAAGGTTCAGAGCCACTGCATTGGCCCACGTAGGAGCCCCCAGCATGGCCCGTACAGCTGTGTTCTGGATGACACAGAGGGATTTGATTGTGGGTCTGGCGTGAACCAGAGCAAGTGCCCCATAGTCAACGAGGGAACGTATTGCCTGGATGTAGAACAACCTCATGACCTCGAGGCTGGCCCCAACCCTAGGGTTGGCCATGGCACTCAATGCCCTGACCCTCTGCAGAGCCCTCTCTTTAATGTGGCACACATGTTTCTGGAAGGTGAGGTGCCTGTCAATGTAGATGCCAAGGTACCTATAACTGTGAACCCACTCCAGGTCGATGCCCAGGACCCACAGCCTCTGACGGGCACCTTGGTGCGAAGGATCATGGCTTTGGATTTCGCCGCAGATATCTTGAGTCCCAAGTGACGGCAGGTGGAAGCCAGCAGATCGAGGTCCTCCTGGCACGCTGCAAAAGCCGGCGCTTCCTAAGGACGACAAGTGCCAGGTCAGGCGGCATAGCTGAGGAGGATGGTGCCTCGGGAGAAAGGCAGGCACACCAGCTGGTGCATCAGTACATTGAACAGGGTGGGACTAAGCACCCCGCCTGTGGATGCCGTTGTCCAGAGTCTGAGAGAAGATGCATGCCCCTGGAAGCGTACCCGGGCCCGCCTGTCCTGGAGATAGGAACGAAGCCATGAAAGCAGCCTGCCTTTAATCCCCATGCGTGGCCAAGAGTGAGAGGATGGCATGTGCACTGGCTAGCTCAAAAGCTTCTCTGAGGTCAAGAAAGACAACAATGTGGGCTTGGGCATCCGACCCAATGCTGGTCAGTAGAGTGGTAAGGCTTTCGAAAGTGCCCACTCCTCTGGTGAAGCCATAGAGGTGTTTATGAGAGGGCCCAAGCTTCTAAGTCAGGCATTCCAACACCATCCTTTCAGACACCTTCGAGATGCAACTGGTGAGGGAGATGGTTCTCAACACTGCCAGGATCCCCAGGCTTAGGAATCGGTATGATGTCAGCCTCCTTCCATACGACAGGGAGTTTGCCAGCTTGCCAAGTCTGGTTGATGACCCCCAGGACAGCTGAATGTAAAGAATGGCCAGACCGAGTGATCATGCCATATGTGATACCATCATGCCCCGGTGCAGTGTCTCGATGAGATGTGAAGGCTGCCTAGAGCTCCTGGTCGGTGAAGTCTTCATCCGTGACGTCCTTAGCCTGGCATGCTGCTTGGATCACCATCACCCTTCTAGGAAGGAGGGTGGCTTGGAGGTCCTGGAGATCCTGAGGCAGTTGAGCCATGGCCGCTCTGGAGGTGAATAGGTCCACCAGACGCTCGGCCTCAGTTGCGGGGTCTGGGTGCAACTGAGCCACACTGCGACTCTGCCCAGTGGCCAATCGTAACTTGGTCCAAATCTCAGATAAGGTGGAGTAGTAGCTGAAGGAGGCACACCACTCGAACCTGCCGGACCCTGTGTGAGACATGGCGTGCATGCCACACCACTTCCCTGAGCAGACGCATGGACTCAACCGTGGGATTACGCCTGTGCATCTTGCATACAACTTTGATGCGGTGGTTCTGTTCCCTGATGTCCTCATTGTAAAACCACCAGTCACGTTTATATGACCCTCCGCCTGTAATCTTAGGTATTGCTGCCTCAGCTGCACATGTGAAGGCCACCTGCAAGCTTTGAGCCGCCTCATCTGGGTCTTCTGGAAGAGGAGACTCCGCCCACCAGCGCTCGATGACCTCCTGGAAGCACTGCCAGTTCGGCCTTTTTTAGATTCCATCTGGGGGTAGGTGTGGGGAGCGAGCACCGCTGGACCATCAGCGTAGTGACCACTGCAAAGTGATCACTGGTGAGACAGGGGTGGACCTCCCATCTCGCGCTCGAGAGCAACCACCTAGAGATGAGTGTGACATCCAAGCGGCCACCATAGTGATGGGTTGGCTCACCATTATTGAGGAGGGCGATCTCAGGGACCTCCTCCAGCACAGCCGCAAGGTGCCTCCCAGCTGCGTTGGTAGGAGAGACAGAAGAAAGTATTGGGTGGTGGGCATTGACATCCCCAGCCACAACAAGACCCTCCCGTGGGGCGAGTGCTGCCACCTCTGAAATGTCAAGGGTGTACCGAGAGCTTCTGTAAATATTGTAAACCACGAGAGGTCCATCCGCCAGGTTTTAGGGTGACAGCCTGAACCTCTACGCCCTCCCCACAGTCGATGGGGTCAGTGGAGATTGAATGAGGGATAGTGGTCCTGACATAGATCGCCGTGCCCCTGCCAGTCCCTTCCAGGTGCTGAAGGTAGGCAGAGAATCCCGGAATACGTGGCTGCATTTGACGTGACAAATCGATGAGTGTCTCCTGAAACAGGAAGACATCAACCTCATCCTGAACTGCAGCTTCAATCACTAAGTGAATTTTCCGCTGCAGCCCACAAATGTTCCACTGGAGGATCTTCAAGGGCCGCACAGGTGGCTCACTGATTCCATCTCTGCCTGGGACTCGTCGTCCGTTGTTGGCGACTCCGGGGCCTCCTCCATCACAGACTGGAAGGACTCCTGGATGATGGCTTGAAGTTCCATTGAGTCTTTCCTGTCCAATAGGACCACGCCCAGCATCCATGACAGGAGCTGCCTGCAGGCACCCCTGTCCTCTGCCGACGGCAGCAGGCGACAGAGGAGCGCTGAGATGACCCCGATGGTTTTCTTCAGTCGATCCGGAAAGGATTCGACCATTACCTCTGCAGGCATTGAGCTGGACGACCCGTCGAGTCGGGGCTGGGTCACTGGGTATGTCTGGGTGGCTGTCGACACTGCAGCAGCATAAGCTGGGTGCACCCTGGGCCCGGCATGAGTGGCCATGGACTTCCAAGTCCCCTGACGGGGAACCTCTGCCTGACTCTGGCCGCTCACAGTAGGGGCCTGCCCTTGGGAAGAGGCCTGCTGGCGGTATGGCAAGGAATGTTGGTGCCCAGCTGGGACCTGCTGGGCGGTGTGCCTGGCCTGTGGCTGTTTTTCCCAATGATTCTGTCTTCTTGGCCACCTTGCCATCTGACCCCACAGTTGACCGCGCTGCTGCAAACCAGTGTCTGCCCCCTGATGCCACCGCTAGGAGCCCAGTGCTGGGAACTCGCTGGTATTGCCCTCCTGCGGTATCCGGGGAACCGTGATTGGAGCCCATGCTGACTGTTGTTGGGCAGTTCCAAGGCTGGGTGGCGTCGGGGCTGTCGGGTCGTTTCGATGACGAACCTGCTGCCAGTGCTGCACCATCACAGGACAGCTCTGGTTCCAGGCATGGTGCCTCTTTGAGCAGTTGGCACACTTGGGCTCTGGCCAAAGGGCTTCGCCAGTTGGCTGTTTGAGGATTGCAATGCAGTCCTTCGAGTCGTGTGCCTTGCTGCACACACCACACTTCTTCTCTCGCTGGCAGGTGGCTGCAATATGATTGAACCCCTGGCACTTGAAGCATTGTACTGGGCCTGACAGGTATGGTCGGGTCTTGAATCTTCCCCAGACCCCAAGGTCCAGGTGCGTGGGAAGTGGACCTTTGTGGTGGATCAGCACCTGGCGGGTGGGCACCTTGTTCACCGTTGCAGTGAGTCGCTCCGCCTTGACAATATTGGGCACTTCCAAAATGGGGTCCAGTGGGAGGGGCACAGGGACGTGTAAAAGCACCCCCTTGTACACCTTCTCCGAAGCAAGCAGTTCCACCATGCTGGGATGGGTCACAACCAGCCCCTTCAACTCCTCGTAAGAGTCTTCGTCCCGAGGAATGACAAGAACCTTGTTCCTGAGAGTGAACTCGCAGCGGAACTTGAGGTGGGGGAGACCTTCCAGATACCTTACAAACCCGTAGTTGGGAACCTTGAATTTGTTGAAGGCCCTGGTGGCTTGTGCCCGAGCTGAGCAGGAACTCCTCCTTCCATGTGGAGTCAGCCAGTCCCCATCCACTATGGAGGCCGACGCAACTGGTGTAGGGACCTGGGATGGCTCCATCCTTGCCAGTTGAGGAGCTACATCCTCCTGGCTTCCTTCCACGACCCCTATGGCCATCTGGGGGTGCAAGTCTTCTTGGGTAGGGGCTGCCGACGGACCTAGTGGCAGATTGGTAGGTACAGTAGTCTCCACTGCATCCTTGGCCTTCTTGGTGGGGGCTCCCACCTGCCCCACGTCGTCCTCCAACTCGTCCCCGCATTCCAAGGAAC
>NC_069455.1:35409369-35429369 GCF_026875155.1 Cherax quadricarinatus | reverse complement strand
TGGTAGTGCATGAACAAGACACAAAAACATAAATTTACAGACTAAAACAGATATGAAACATTACATTCCTATACACATACACTGTAATAAGTAGAAGAATATACACCAGTATAATATCAAATATTAATGTTAACCATGAATTACAAACTTTCAAAACATTGCTTATCGTGAAGTTCACGCTCAAAATACAAGATAATACACCACATGCTACATTAGTGGTACAATACTAGGCTATGTCATTTATTTAAAGAACCCAAGACTAGGACATGAATAAGTATTATCCAAAAGGTTCATCAAGATTTTAGTAATTTAACAACACCAAACTTCTTATAACACCTAACACGCCACATACAAACTTACCAATAACGTAACATACATTCCACAAGACTATACTTTCGCTGTGCCTTCTAGCACGTGCCTAACTAGTATTACTTACAAATATAGATACAAAAATTTTAATCTAGAGAACTAATCCTTATCCACACATGTTTACATAATAGGTAATTACTTTAAATCTGATGCAGGAACACGTAACAAAAATGGCAAAAATAACTCGGTTCTTCAAGGAACATAGGGAAAGGAATATCCTCTCAAGAAAAGTTTAAAATTCAGTTGCAAGACCAGTACAAGCGGAACATAATACGCAACCAAAGGAAAATATACATATTATATAATTTATATATTTAAACTGCCATTTATACCTTCCCCATCAAGGGAACTAAACTAAACTAATCTTTCACAACCTCTCATCTAGTCCCACACGAGTACCTCCAGTCACACCCAATCACCCATCATTGCGCACCCAAGGAGGTGAGCCCGTTGAATACCCCTTAACCCCCCCCCCTTATTACCACCCTACTCACCCCGCAGTTAAAACCCCTTATAACGCCAATAAATTCCCTATTGTTAGGCCTCTATAACCCTCGGAAAAAACCTCATCCCACCTTTTCCCAAAAATGTCTCTATTGCGACACAAGGTTCGATAAAACGTTGCCGCCAAAGTCCTTCTCAGCACATCCCCACCCTCCTTCACACCCTCGCTTCACACGGTGAGGGCCTGGGTTCGATTCCCAGCCAGAGTAGAAACATTGGACGTGTTTCTTTCCACCTGTTGTCTATGTTCCCCATCAGTAAAATGGGTACCTGGGTGTTAGTCGACTGGTGTGGGTCGCATCCTGGGACACTGACCTAAGGAGGCCTGGTCACAGATCGGGCCGCGGGGGCGTTGACCCCCGGAACTCTCTCCAGATAAACTCCAGATAAACCACTCATATCAAGACTCAACGCTCGCAATACCGACACACCTTGACCCCCCACCCTCACCACAACCTTATTCATCCATACCCTGATGCACTCCAAACCTTCACAAAAATAGACAACATGATACACAGTCTCTTCCCACCGCATCTGCCACACCCCCCACCCTCGATAACCCTCCTATCTCGGAGCTTCGCTCCCGATGGCAAAATCCCATGCAGGAAAGGATACATAACCTCACGCAGCCTAGGTCGTATCCTTAATTTACTAAATCTTCGCTATATTACATCCCATGCATACATGGGGTAGATCCCTTCAACCGGCGCCACTACATGTCCCTCTAACAATTTACACAGTTCCCACCTTTACTTTTCCCGTTTCCCTGGCTAACACTAAGGCACGTAACACTTTCACATTTCATCATTTCCGCCCCTCCATACCATTTCCTCATGTGAGCATGACCTTATTACTGCCCCCCTCCATGCACCTGCCCCATCATTCCCTCTTAAAAAACACACATTTCACGTCTTTTAAAGTCCAAAAAAACCCAACCCTCCCCTACATACCGCAATGTCACTACCTCCCTTCGACCCATTGAAAACCCTCAACCCAAAAAAAATTTGAACTTTCTAAGAATACTCGTATCGCCATCCGTTAACGGCATCACAGCCAAAACAAACCAGATTTTACTATAAAAATATTGTGACAATTGCACTTTGCCAAAGGGGTTAAAGGTGAGGTCGCAGCTTTCCCCCAACCGTCGCTGCACCGTTCCACCATCCTATTCAAATTGCTAACCCTTGCAGCACTCGGGTCACCCATAAACGCACCACAAATTTTCACTCCCCCCTGTCCCATCCCCCGAGTCGACCTCACCCCCCACATCCGCGCATGCGAAAAGGGGAACTCTTGGTTCATCCATTTTCAAATACTTTTTTGACCCTATCGACACTTTAAATACTATTGGGCACATAGCTTGGGAAAAATTTAAAATATTTTCCAAAGAAGGAAATATTTTTTAATCAAAAACACTACAATTTGAGGAGATTGTGTCAGTACGGGACCCCCCTTTTGCCTACATTTAAAAAAAATTTACGGGCCAAAATTTAAACAAAATTGGGGGCGTTTCCCTGAGTTCCTGGATTTTTTCGTCCTGTCCCTGATATTCAAATTTTGCGAAGCACATCTAACAATTTCGCCTCCATTTGAAGGATCACCCCAAATTTTTGCCTCTAGAGCAAAAAAAAACCCCCCAATATTCACTAAAGTCCTTTGTCTGCATCGCTCGGGGGCGTGTCCCCCCCTTGCCTGACGCTCCTCATAACCTGACAGCAGGTTGAGGGGTTTTGTTGCTCTGTTGACACCGCTGGGAAATTACTTTTTAAATGGGGGTTTTTATCGCAGATGCTTAATACTTTTGGTATTGAACTGCTTCGGGGTGCATTACACCATTTCAGCTCAAAACTCTTACCCAAGATAATCAGGAGACATACGGCATACAAATGGTGAATTGTATGGGTGCGCTGAACGGAGCGAAAGATTTGGAAACTGCTTGTTTGCGACAGTTTATGAATGGGTGGTTAAGCGCTTTAAGTGTTGTTTTGGGTTATTTGCGTGCGTGGGACTGGGGGACGTGTCTCGATTTTATACCGGGATAAAGTTGGGGAAAGCCCCCCTTAAAGGGCAAACGAAGCTGATCACAAAACGTATTTGAGAAATATGGAACGTGCATTCCCCCACGGGAAAGTGGATATGGGTGCCTACAAGTATGCCGGGAAGGTACTTTCAGCCTTTACTTTGCTCAACCAAATACCGTCAATGTGTACTTCAAGTTTTTTAGACACAGGAAATGGGTTTTATATCCTGGACAGGGGCGTCGTGTCGCATTTTGTGGAAGTATACCACTAGGGGCGGCATGCGAAAAGAACAGACGCATGACCAAACCTGTGCAAGAAAAAGTAGCCCCATCACACGTGATGAAGGTGAGCATCTTTTCGCGAAAAGGGCGGGGTCGTTTGGGGAGGAATGGTGGAACAGGCTTTTCGAAATGAGACGAGCCCTTTCCCCTCATGCCTGCACCTAGTCTTCCGATACCATCTACTGGTTGGACCCCCGGCATGACGGTTGAGTATTGGTGGGGATTTAGACAAATTTTAAGGACCTTGTCACCGCAAGGATGAAGCTCCGTCTCCGGAAGACGAAACTGGAGACTTTCTAGCCGGATTGTAAACAAATGAGATCCCCGCAAAAGGCGACGAACGGGGACATGGGGAGACTTCTACCTAAATTTGAGGGGAAAGTTGAGTACACCGTGAGGCTTCCTCGGATCTTGACATGGGGGATAAAAGTTACGAGGAAAGGGGCACTACTCAATTGGGATGACGTACTGACGCCGGCACAGAACTGGGAAAAAAACTAGAGGATGGGGGAGGAAGGGGGGGGAGGGGGGTCGGGAGGGGGGGTCATGAGGGACCCATCGAAAAGGGGAGGCGAATGGGAAGGTAGTATAAGACACATAACTAACAAATCAAGTGGTGAACCACGGGAGGAGAAGGGGAAAAGGGTGGAAAATATAACAGACGTTTCGTGTATGACTGCTAAGTTAACGGTTTATGTACTAACTAAAAGAGATTGGTTGAGAGTTTTCTTAGCAAACATAGAATTGATTTTCCCTTTTCCCTTCAAAACACAATTTCAAAGAAGTGTTCAACTTTTATCAAAAGGGGGATATGCTGAAAGGGTTAGACAGTGTATTTTTCACAGGGGTTGTTGAAAGTCTTTTAATACGTGGAGACGTTTTGGGCGATCATAGGCATTTGTAGGAGGTAGGGTGGGAGGGAATGGCCGAAATTTATAAAAATTTATGGAAAATTAAAATATTAGTGTGTTAAGTGATGGGGAAAGGGTGGAGGTTTTTTCTATCTGTGGAATGAGCTTTCAAGGAACTCAGAGGTGGAAGACAGTAAGGGGTGGGACAGGTGGAAAAGGGAAAGGGATAAATCCTTTTATGTGGGGGGGGTAGGCTATAAACACTTTAAAATATGGCTACAAATTTATTTAGGGGAAACGATTACAATTTAAAGGGGCAGGGATGGGTTTGGGTGGTGTTTACCCCATGGACGAGATTGTAGACAAAAAAAAAGTTTGCAAAACGTTGCATAATGAGGGGTTTTCAAGGGGTGCGGGTGCAAGCAGGATTAAAAAAGTTTTGGGGGGAGACGGGCCATCCCGTGTGTTTTGAGACAAAAAAAAGCAAAGCGGCGCTGACGGCAATCCCGAGCTGGGGGTAAAGGAGACGATGGGAATCCATAGAGCAGGGCAAGTGATACAAACACAAAAGCATAGTGCATATGCGGGTACGGTATAAAAAACACTGGACTAGTATGGCGTGGGTGAATGGGAAATTTAATAAGGGGCCGTAGCAAGTGCATTTTGGGGCACAGTGATAGAAAGGCTTTTGGGGGGGGTTATTACTGAGGGAAATTGAAATTGCTTTACCGAAAAGAGGGAAAGGGCAAATCCCCGGTATTGTGGTTTTACTGGGAATTTTTTTTGCAGCTTGGGGTTTTTATTGGGGGAAATTTATATAAATTATTAAATTGTATAAGGAGAAGGGTACGTTAGTTTGGGGATGACAATACGCAGTTGTGGTTTGGCCCGAAAGGCAAAGGGGACCCAAACCTTGAATAAGGGGATATCGTTGCTCTGTGCAGACATAAGTTTTTCCCCCAAAAATTTTGGGGAAAAGGGTAAAAACGTGGGGGGGAGGGGATTTCGCCATCCAGAGGGGTTCCGGGGAGGCGTGTTAGAAGGGCACGGGCTTATAAAAATTTTTTTGGATCAAAGGGGGGAGGGGAGGGGGCGGGTTACGACCTTGGGCGGCACCGCCTATGATAGTGGGAAAAGGGGGGCCTGCAGATATTCTTGGGACGGGTTATGGGGAAAATAGTTGAGTGGGTAAACCTGTATAAGGGGGCAAGGGTGAGGGGACCCAAAAATTGGGTTTGGGGGCGGATTTTGAGATGGGGAAGGTTTAAGACAAGGGTCCTATGTCAAATCTTTTTTGCGTGTTTTCAGGATCCCTTTTTCAGGGTGGGTTTAGGCACAGTTAGTTCCCGGGGGGGGGGTGGGGAAAAGGGGATTGTTGGGCCCGGATTAAAGGTTATTGGAGATCGACGTTTTTGTGGGAACGAATTCTATGAAAGGTGGAAGTGTTGTCGGTGTTTGAACGTGCCACGGGGTTTTAAGGGAAATATGAAAAGTCCCAGACAGGGGTTGGGGACCTGGGAAAAAGGGTGGGAAAGGTGACTGTAACTGGTTTTAAAACAAATGCGATGTCATAAAGATTGTGGGATTATTTTTAGAGACATTTGGATGTGGCGCGGGAGGGAAAATTTCCCTAAGGACGTTTGGGAAAAATCATTGGTCGTCTGGGTGTTTTTAGGCCCCCCAACATCTCACTCTGGCCCAAAGTTGACGTTGGTAACGTTTTATTTATAGTAAGGGGGTGGGCCCTTGCAGCTTTTCCCAATTACAGGGAACAGCGATCAATGGGAAAATTTAGAAGGTATTTACCTTTCTTGGGATCGAGGGGTGTTGGTTAAAACTGAGTTATGTTACCCGACTTCAGGGGGTTTAGGGTTTTTGACTTAAAACGTAGGGTGAAATTGTTTTTTTTAAAGGGGAGGTTTTTTCGTGGGGTTATGGCGGGGAAAAAGGACCAAGTATATAAAAGGGGAAAAAGTGGGATAGGGGAGGGGGTTAAGGATTGTGAATTTTACTACAGCTTTTTGATGGTAAAAAGGGCGGGGGACTTCGCAAAAGGGTTTTTTAAGTAGTTTAGGGGGGACGTGCGCAGCTCCGTAAAGTTTGTTCCCCAGACTCGTGGGAAATATATGGCCCGATTTTCAATTTTAAATTACGCCTAGGGTGCGTGAAGTCATGTTTCGTTTTTTTCATGTATTTGCCGTCAGGGGGAAACTACGATCCAGAAGTCGGGAGGGGGGCGGGTGGGGTTTTTTTGGTGGAGAAGACACGGGTTTTCACGTTGTCTTTTTTGCGAAGGGTTTTAAAAATGTCAGGATTGGTTGGTAGGGTGGACAGAGGGTGGGAGGCGAGGAGTGCAGTCCTGCTGCGTTAAGGGGGGAGGTGTGAACATTTTTTCAGCCTCTCAAGAAAAAAACGAAAAAATTTTGAAAATGAGTTTTATAAGAAAAAACTTTAACCCCCTTTTGGGAAAACAATGACAAGAATCATGTTTTACAACGTTTTTCAAAAAATTTTAGTCATTTTTTCAGGTAGGGGCGGCGATGTAGTACGCGTCTGTTCTCAACCTATGTATTTTTTTGGATTTTTTCCTTGCTTTTTTTCGCTTTTTTTTTGCATTTTTCTTTTTAATGTAAAATTGATTATTTGGGATCAAAATAAATAGTTGGAGCTTATCAATGACTCTACCTATCGGAAACACCAGGGACCCGGCAGTGTCCCCCCAGAGAGTTTCCAGGGGAAATCACTTCATTATTACCTTAACACTTATATATAAATAACGGGTTTTTATCTATCAGAATTGATCAATTGAAAATAAAAAATCACTGTAAATAACAAAAAAACATGTTTTATACTCTAGACTGAATAAAATAGGCCATAATATAGCGAGAGTCGACCAGCAATATTTCGATATAAAACAGTTACTCCTCGTCTCCATGTTGTATTGTTTGGTATGTGAGTGAGAGAAAACGATGTTTTGAAGAGGATAACTGCACTAGAACATCAGTTTACTAAGAAATACACCGAAACAAACGCGATTTTCGCGAAAAAAGAAAAATTTTTTTTTGACGGTAGGCCTACCGGCGTTCTAGGCCTATATCTCGGAAGTAACTTATTCACTTATTTCGCGGACCTCAACCATTATTAATGATTGTATTGAAATGATTTTCAGACAATATAAAACAGTGTGTTTTAATTTTTAACGATGGATTTTTTGGAATATCTCAAATATTTTTGATTTTGTGGGGGGTAAAAGGCAGATATTTTGGTGAATGCCAAAAATTCTGTCAAATGTATTTTTTTTTACCATGATAATAAGATATATTAGATGAAATGGCAACGTAAAAGATTCGTGCTAGTTGTATTCTAACAGTTGGGAATGTCGGAAGTGCCACTCGTAGTGCCACTCGTAGTGCCAATTTGTCAGGGGATGCTGCCATATATCAAAATTATGTTAATATTTTTTTTCTATGTTGTTTGTGGCCAATCATATTGAAACTTTGTCACATTAAACTATAATATGCACCTCTAAAAGTACACCAAAAATAAAAAAATCTGTTGAAAAAAAAAAAAAAAAAATATAATCCCATCGGTGGATTAGACCAGGACGTTGAACGGGCTTTAGATTATATTATCGTGGATTACATTTATATTTCGTGGGTAATGCGGGGGAAAGGGGTCAGTGAGGTGAGAAGGCGTGTCCATGAATAACGTTTTAATCGTACAATGTGTAGGAATAGGGAATTGTATGGGAGGAGGTGGGATAAGGTTTTCGGACGGTTATAAAAGGCTCACTCTTGAAACCCTTGTGAATCTGTGAATAAATATACGGGCATGCCGAATAAGTTGTCGTGTAGGTCAGTGGGCAATAGCTGGCTCGTCTCTTGGGGGGAAGGATGTGAGTTGCGTGAATATGAGTTTAGGCATGAATGTTTTTTAGTTGTTATGGATGTGTGTTTGTAGATTCAGGATTAGGTTACTTATTGTACCTTTTTGTGTACAAAATGACTGGGGTGCCTTTACATATTTGTTATGTTTTTGATGCTTCCTTTGTGTAAAGACTCGTTGTATTCTTGAGTCACTAGTTTTCTTAGTTTTGTTTTTGATTGTGTTATGGAGGTCCAGATATTTGGGTATATAAACGTGCATATGTATATATATGTGTATGTGTGTATGTATGTATGTATATATATATATATATATAATATTATATATAATATTTTTTTTCAACAAACCGCCGTATCCCACCAAGGCAGGGTGGCCCAAAAGAAAAACGAAAGTTTCTCTTTTTAAATTTAGTAATTTATACGGAAGAAGGGGTTACTAGCCCCTTGCTCCTGGCATTTTAGTCGCCTCTTACAACACGCATGGCTTACGGAGGAAGAATTCTGTTCCACTTCCCCATGGAGATAGGAAATAAACAACAACAAGAACTAGAAAGAAAAATAGAGAAAACCCAGAGGGATGTGTATATATACATATATATGCTTGTACATGCATGTGTAAGTGTGACCTAAGTGTAAGTAGAAGTAGCAAGACGTACCTGAAATCTTGCATGTTTATGAGACAGAAAAAAAGGACATCAGCAATCCTACATCATGTAAAACAATTACAGGCTTTCGTTTTACACTCGCTTGGCAGGACGGTAGTAGTACCTCCCTGGGCGGTTGCTGTCAACCAACCTACTACCTAGATATATATATATATATATATGTATATATGTGTATGTATGTATATATAATATATGCATGTATATATATATATGCATGTTTTATCCCTCCCCTGTTACTGTTCAATCTAGTCTGTGAGTCACCAAAGTATTAAAGGGATATAACACGTGTACATTACCCTGAGTCGTCCAATTGTATCCTATAAATATGTAGCAACATTATGATTTTTGTTGTGATTCAAACGTAGCTCATAGGTATCAAGATGTGAACACTTACGGTAATGGATGGATTAGTTAAAGATTAGCCGGTATTCTCCCGGCCGGGCCTTGTCCAAGTGGTGGCCCGGCGTGACTCCCTCTTTAGGGAGTGTCTGAGACCTAAGTCTCCCATGGAGGAGGCATAAGTACCTCCTCATCTTTGGGACTAACTGTCCCCAGGCCTAGCCACAAGCTAGGCCTCTCTGGTCTGTCATCCCCGCCCCAAGGGGGCAAATGGGAATGACAGTCTTATGAGCTAAAGGCTCGGGCTCAGGCACCTACCCTACCTGAAGGGCTGGTCATGGTATCGATCGAATGGATGGAAATTGCTGACGATTAATATGATCGTCAATTTATATAATATTTATTATGTTAATGAATTTGTGTTAGAGTAAATCATTGAATTTGTGTCTAAGTTGGAATTTCTATAATCAATTGTATATTTTGTATGCAAATTACATAACATTGTTTAAAAATCAATGTAACATGTTTGTATGATGTGCATGTAGGTTATAATGGGTTAAGTGGGTTTCCACCAGTGTTATATTTGTTACCCAAACAGTTATATCTTTTGTATTGTGTGTGTTTAGTGAACGTACGTATGCATTTTATGGTGTTTGTCGTATATATCTATACGTATTAGTTAAAGATTTTTTCTGGTATTTATGGTGTGTACCTCGTTGTACTCTATAGATTATGTATGGTGATGCTATTAAATTTTTAAGCAGCCTTGTATTTATGATGTTTTAAATAAAATATAAAAAAAAAAAAAAAGTTGACCAGTTCAAACAGCAATGGCGACTGTCCTGCGCAGGTGCAGCTTCCCGTTTTCTATGACATAAATATTATTAAATACAAATAGGCCATCTATTTACCTATAAATTACCGTATTTCCAGAAAATATAAAGTATTTTCCACAATGGGTTATACTGGGTTATCCTGGGTTATGATGAGTTATGATTGGTTATATTGGGTTAACCTGGGTTATGATGAGTTATGATGGGTTATCCTGGGTTATCCTGGGTTATGATGGGTTATACTGGGTTACCTGGGTTATGATGAGTTATGATGGGTTAGTAAGTAAGTAAGTAAGTAAGTAAATTTATTCAGGTATACACAATACAGTTACATAGAATTATCATACATAGCAGCATATGTGTAGAGAACCTAGGATAACCCGAAAAAGTCAGACAGAGTGACTTATTTCCATTGGGGTCCTTTTACCTTATTATTATAATATAAAGGTTTAATATTTTCTTATTATTCTATAATGAAGATAACATCTTATTATCATACAAAAAAGACTATCTACTACACGAGGGTCATTAAGACTATCTACAATACGAGGGTCATTACTAGGGATAAGGTAAAATTTACACGTATTTTAGCTAAAAAATAGAAAATCATTCCCCTCCCTTTCTGTTGCTTCATTCATCAGACACTTTTTGGCAGTCTTCTTGAACTGGTTCAAGCTATGACTGGCCTTGACATTTGTGGGTAGTCTGTTCCATTCCTTTATTGCTGTACAATAAAAGGTGTTTGAAGCCTGGCCACTGACTGTGGGTACTACAAAGTTGTGCTCTCTCCCCCTAGTACTATGATTGCTTTGGTTCCTAACCTTGACAAAATTGACAGCAAGATATTCTGGACACTGTTCGTGAGCAATTTTATAAACATGATTTAGCTTCAGTTGTTTTACTCTGTCTTCAACATTCAGCATATCCAACTGCTGTAATTCATCCTGGCCTACATGTTCTCTTGGTCCCAGCCCCAGGATGAATCTTACGATTTTGTTCTGGGTGATTTGCAGTCTATCTTTCAGTTTTTTTGTCAAGGCCAGAGTACCAAGAAGAGCAAGCGTAATCCATATGGCATTGTATAAGGGCTAACATAGGGTCCTGCGAGCCTCAGTAGGTAGACACTGTGCTTGTCTATACAGGAACTTCAGCCTGGCATTCGCTTTCTTTACTACACTGTTCCCTATCAATTCTCCTGACATGCATGGGTCAAAGGGGATTCCCAGATATTTAACTGATGAAACAAAGTGATGGACTCCCCATTACACTGAACATTAAAATTATTTACCCTTCTCAGTTTGTTTCGTTCCAAAGAGAATGGCTTCAGTTTTCCCTAGGTGTAATGATAGTTTTTGTCTACTAACCATTTGCTGCAGGACTCCAGTTCCAGTGTTAAAACATTAGCAATATCTGTGGGTCTTTACCTGTCACTAACAGAGCACTGTCATCTGCATACAGTAGAGTTTGCACTTGACACTGAAGGCATATCATTGACATAACATAAGAATAGTAAGGGACCCAGAATACTACTTGGGAACTCCACATGTTATCGGCAGGGGTTCTGATTCCGTTTTGTTGATTTTGACTATTTGTCTCCTGTTGCTAAGGTAGGACTTAAACCAGTCTACAGAACCTATACCGATAGCTTGAAGTTTCTTACATAATATATTGTGGTTGACAGTATCGATGGCCTTTTGCAGGTCTAAGGTTACCATACCTATGAGGTTCCCTTTTGACATTTCAGTTCTCAGGTAATCCATCAGATTAATAAGGGAGGTATCGGTTGAGTAGGATCTTCTAAAGCCCGATTGATAGCTATGGAGAATGCTGTTGTCATTAAGGTACTTAACTACTTGAGAATACACCGCCCTCTCCAGAATTTTAGATATTATACTGAGTATACTAACAGGTCTATAGTTGCTTACATCAGACCTATTATTTTTCTTGAAGATAGGAGTAACTCTGGCCTCCTTGAACCCCTCCGGTACGGTATTAGTGGTGATTGATAGATTTATTATGTGAGCAATAGGGATTGACAGTTCAGAAGCACCATCTTTTAGGAACTTAGACGGGATGTTATCAGGGCCTGTGCTCTTAGTTGGGTTTAACCTGCTTATACCTGATTATCCTGGGTTATGATGAGTTATGATGGGTTATACTGGGTTATCCTGGGTTATGAGTTATGATGGGTTATACTGGGTTATCCTGGGTTATGATGAGTTATGATGGGTTATCCTGGGTTAGTTATCCTCTCACACGTCAATGATCCAACAATATGTGCTGGTGTCTTACATCTCACACTTTAATAGTTTAGTTTCCCTTGAAAGATCCAGCAAATTAACAAAAGTGAAATATTATATTAAATATATTTTATTTATTATTAAAACAATATTGTATATTTTTTACCTTTCAAAATTATTAGTAAGGCTTTGATTTTATAAATTTTAGAAAGGTTCTTCTTTTCCTTTATTATAATAAAAGATTTTATATAAAATCTTTGTACCCTGAATTTTTTACAATATAATTATTTAATTAATAAACCACGATTGGTTCGATTATTAATCCTTTATCACAACGTGTATAGTATTTTTGGACTATTAAGTTCCTGAAACCTGGTGATCACAAAGTGACTTTTTTTATAACATTTCTTAAATAACAAATTAACACCTCAAAACGCGACACAAATCTCAAAACAAAATAACATTTAAAAAGAATGGGTAAACTTGAGCTTATTTCACAATAAACTTAACAATGACATAACGTACAGATAACACTCAGTACCAGGGTCAAAATATTAAGTATATAAACATACATTGAAACAGTCTTACAGGTGTAGTTTACATATTACTATGACAAAGGTTCAATTTAATAAAAACATTCCTTGCCTAGCAGCCGGTGAGGTAGAGGCTCGCTGCACACCTCTGCCGGTGAGGTAGACGCTCGCTGCACCTCTGCCTGGTGAGGTAGAGGCTCGCTGCACCTCTCTGCCGGTGAGGTAGAGGCTCGCTGCACCTCTCTGCCGGTGAGGTAGAGGCTCGCTGCACCTCTCTGCCGGTGAGGTTAGAGGCTCGCTGCACCTCTCTCTGCCGGTGAGGTAGAGGCTCGCTGCACCTCTCTGCCGGTGAGGTAGAGGCTCGCTGCACCTCTCTGCCGGTGAGGTAGAGGCTCGCTGCACCTCTCTGCCGGTGAGGTAGAGGCTCGCTGCACCTCTGCCGGTGAGGTAGAGGCTCGCTGCACCTCTCTGCCGGTGAGGTAGAGGCTCGCTGCACCTCTTTGCCGGTGAGGGAGAGGCTCGCTGCACCTCTTTGCCGGTGAGGTAGACGCTCGCTGCACCTCTCTGCCCGGTGAGGTAGACGCTCGCTGCACCTCTCTGCCCGGTGAGGTAGACGCTCGCTGCACCTCTCTGCCCGGTGAGGTAGACGCTCGCTGCACCTCTGCCCGGTGAGGTAGACGCTCGCTGCACCTCTGCCGGTGAGGTAGACGCTCGCTGCACCTCTCTGCCGGTGAGGTAGACGCTCGCTGCACCTCTCTGCCGGTGAGGTAGACGCTCGCTGCACCTCTCTGCCGGTGAGGTAGACGCTCGCTGCACCTCTCTGCCTGGTGAAAGTGCTAGCAGCCGGTGAGGTAGACGCTCGCTGCACCTCTCTGCCGGTGAGGTAGACGCTCGTTGCACCTCTGCCGGGTGAAAGTGCTAGCAGCCGGTGAGGTAGACGCTCGATGCACCTCTCTGCCCGGTGAGGTAGACGCTCGCTACACCTCTCTGCCCGGTGAGGTAGACGCTTGCTGCACCTCTCTGCCCGGTGAGGTAGACGCTCGCTGCACCTCTCTGCCCGGTGAGGTAGACGCTCGCTGCACCTCTCTGCCCGGTGAGGTAGACGCTCGCTGCACCTCTCTGCCGGTGAGGTAGACGCTCGCTGCACCTCTCTGCCCGTTGAGGTAGACGCTCGCTGCACCTCTCTGCCGGTGAGGTAGACGCTCGCTGCACCTCTCTGCCGGTGAGGTAGACGCTCGCTGCACCTCTCTGCCGGTGAGGTAGACGCTCGCTGGACCTCTCTGCCTGGTGAAAGTGCTAGCAGCCGGTGAGGTAGACGCTCGCTGCACCTCTCTGCCGGTGAGGTAGACGCTCGCTGCACCTCTCTGCCTGGTGAAAGTGCTAGCAGCCGGTGAGGTAGACGCTCGCTGCACCTCTGCCGGTGAGGTAGACGCTCGCTGCACCTCTCTGCCTGGTGAGTGCTAGCAGCTGGTGAGGTAGACGCTCGCTGCACCTCTGCCGGGTGAAAGTGCTAGCAGCCGGTGAGGTAGACGCTCGCTGCACCTCTGCCGGGTGAAAGTGCTAGCAGCCGGTGAAGTAGAAGCTCGCTGCACCTCTCTGCCGGGTGAAAGTGCTAGCAGCCGGTGAGGTAGACGCTCGCTGCACCTCTGCCGGGTGAAAGTGCTAGCAGCCGGTGAGGTAGAAGCTCGCTGCACCTCTCTGCCTGGTGAAAGTGCTAGCAGCCGGTGAGGTAGACGCTCGCTGCACCTCTGTGCCCGGTGAAAGTGCTAGCAGCCGGTGAGGTAGACGCTCGCTAGCACACTCTCTACCCGGTTGAAAGTGCTAGCAGCCGGTGAGGTAGACGCTCGCTGCACCCCTCTGCCCGGTGAAAGTGCTAGCAGCCGATGAGGTAGACGCTCGCTGCACCTCTCTGCCCGGTGAAAGTGCTAGCAGCCGGTGAGGTAGACGCTCGCTGCACCTCTCTGCCTGGTGAAAATGCTAGCAGCCGGTGAGGTAGACGCTCGCTGCCCCTCTCTGCCTGGTGAAAGTGCTAACAGCCGGTGAGGTAGACGCTCGCTGCACCTCTCTGCCTGGTGAAAGTGCTAGCAACCGGTGAGGTAGACGCTCGCTGCACCTCTCTGCCCAGTGAAAGTGCTAGCAGCCGGTGAGGTAGACGCTCGCTGCACCTCTACCCGGTGAAAGTGCTACCAGCCGGTGAGGTAGACGCTCTCTGCACCTGTTTGCCTGGTGAAAGTGCTAGCAGCCGGTGAGGTAGACGCTCGCTGCACCTCTCTCCCTGGTGAAAGTGCTATCAGGCGGTGAGGTAGATGCTTGCTGCACCTCCCTGCCTGGTGAAAATGCTAGCAGCCAGTGAGGTAGACGCTCGCTGCACCTCTCTGCCTGGTGAAAGTGCTAGCAGCCGGTGAGGTAGACGCTTGCTGTGTTATTACTGTTCTTGCTGCTGAACAGCGGTTTAGTGCCAATGATGGTAGCGTAGGTAGCAATGATACGGCCGTGGACTAGTTTGGCTTTAATTGGATAGGAGTGAGTACACAACGGGCAGTGTGAGGGAGTGACTGCAAGCCAGTCCGTGGAGGGGGAGCACTTGTCTTATCAAGAAGGTCGGCCTAGGAGTGAGGGCGAATGGGCTGAGCCTCCCACTGACCTGGGTGAGCCTACAGAGGGCAGCACCTAAATGCCGCGAAATATAAACTAGTCAGAGCAGACGGCTAGGCTGTGTTCTGACAGTACAGGCTGTCTACATTTGCTCGGCCATGCACCTCGTGTCGTCCCGACGCGACAATACTGGTGGGCCCGTAGGTATAAAGGAATTACTTACACTAGCTACCCCAGAGAGGGACTGGCTTTCGCTCACTAGTAAATCAAAAATGGACATAATGCAACAGGCAAAAAAAAAAAAAAAACTCTCCCATCCAAGGGAAGAGAAAACTGGTTTGCCCGCGCTGTTTCATCGAGGAGAGAGTCTGGAGACGTCAGCACTGGAACTAAAATCTTCTATATACAGGTTGTCCGCAGGGCTGAACATCAGTTGACCACTTGTCTACAAACGTTGTTGCACCCTCACATCTGCAAACAATGACTGACAGTAGCATTTCCTAAGGTGTGGCATGTGACTCAGAGGGCAGCACTGCCCTGACCGTAATACAGGCTTTTTTTTATATATAAAAACACTGGGTGCACATACCTACAATAATACCATATCCATGGAATTCATTACACTCTGGGTACCCTTCTAAATGTATTTACATAATTACATGATGTTGTCCACTCTGACTCCATTATCGACTAGCTATACAATGTATGCGCATTTATACCCATTTCTGCAAGCAAACAATTAGCATAACTAGCGTAGGAGTCAGACAAGTCAGTAGGTACGTCAATGTCACAGAAATGTACTGTTGTCCTGGGTCGCAGGCCATAAGTATGGAGCCTTACTGGGCCGTCTTCCGTACCAGTAGTAGTGGGAGAAGGGATAGACGGGTTGTCCCTAGTATTGGTCTGATTGTGGCGTTGCAACGCACGCGACTCCAGCTCTGCTTCGGCCTGCACATAGTCCACATACTTCATGTGATCAAGGTGGGCTTCCTTAATAGTTCCCATAGCAATCACCCTCACCTCGAACTTATTGCCACGGAGCTGTCGTAGGACACGGTAAGGACCCACGAATTTTGGGACAAGTTTGTGCATACACTGGGGGTCTGCGTGGGTTGAGCAACATAACTTTGCAACCTGGTTCCACTTTGCTTTCCTTGGCGTGGGCATTGCGCTCAGACGTGAACCTATCAGTAGCTTTCATAAGGTTCTCTCGTACCCGCTGGAAGACAAGCTGTGTTGTCCTCATCTTTACTACACTGGGGTTATCAGTATCGTAAGTAGGTCTAGGTGGAGCAAACAGAATTTCATATGGTAAGCGCTTGTCATAGCCATACAAAGCAAAATGAGGTGTCTCACCGATCGAGCTGTTGAGGGAGGAATTTAATGTACACTGAACATCTGGGATAGCCTCATCCCATGTAGTACAACTTGGGTTAACGGTTACCCTGAGCACCTCCAGGACTTTGCGATTTGTACGTTCAGCAAGACCATTACTCGCAGGGTGGCGTGGAGCTACTGGCGCTTGGTGAATGTTGAATCTGGAGCAAAGATCCTGCATTATGCCATTTATAAACTCAGACCCATTGTCTGACAGAAGGACACGTGGGTAAGTATGACGAAGAACAACATGCTCACGGAAAGCACTAGCGACTGTTTCGGCAGTTTTATCAGGAATGGGTACTAATTCACTGTACTGCGTCAAGTTATCTACCATTACAAGCAGGTGCTTATTTCCCTTCTCCGAGGTCGAGAAGTTCGTCAAACAGGTCGACAGAAGTTCTCTCCCAGGGCTCCTTTGTAATGGGATACTTTAGAATGGGGTTAGGACCTGTAATGGTACCCTTGTGATGTAGGCAAACAACACACTGGTGTACATGCTTGGCAATGTCCGCTGCCATCTTAGGCCAGAAATATTTCATTCATGCCTGTTTGATACTGCGGTCCTTCCCGGGGTGCGCTACACCTGGGACATTGTGGATCAACCTAAGAGTAGCTGGTATCATGGACTCCGGTATCACCAGTTGGTATATGGTTCTGCCGGGGTCCACCAACTGTGCAACACGGCACAGTACTCCTTGGTTGACCACCAAATCCTTCAGTGGAACGGGAGACTTGACCTTGGTCAGGAAACGAAGGACTGGAGACCACACAGGGTCCTGCCGTTGGGCTCTCTCGAGATCCTCAACAAGGAACGAATTGCCGACACTCACGAATGCTATATGCCTCGACAGGGCATCAGCTACAACATTTTGCTTACCTGGGACATAGCAAATTTCAGGGTTGTAGTCATTGAACGTGAGCGACCACCGAGCATGCTTTCCCGAGAGGTTCTTATTCGCAAAAAGGGCCAATAAGGGTATATGATCTGTGTAAATCTTGATAGGATAATGATAGATGATATCCCGAAAATGACTCAAGGCCCATACAATGGCTAAAGCTTCCAGCTCTGTCACTGAATAATTGACTTCTGCTTTAGTAAGGACACGGCTAGCATAGGCAATAGGCTGTTGCTTACCATTAGATTCCTGTGACAAGACTGCACCAATGCCAACTTTGCTGGCATCAGTCGTCAAGGTAAATGCCTTGGTAAAATCAGGGAATCTAAGGGTTGGGGCTGATGTTAACTTGTTCTTAAGAATGACAAAAGCTGGTTCCTGATCACACGTCCACTCAAAAGGGGGCATCCTTCTTGAGTAAGCGTGTCAGGGGTGCAGCAATGGTGGAGAAACCTGCAATAAAGGTGTGGTAGAAACCTGCCAGGCCTATGAAGGACCGGACTGCATCCGCCATCATGGGTCTGGGGAATTTCTACACGGCCGAGATTTTAGACTCGTCCGTCTTTATGCCATTCTGAGTCACTACGTGACCCAGAAATTTTATTTCCTTCCGGAGGAAATGACATTTGGAGAGCTTTACCTTAAGGTTTGCCTGAGCTAGCCTGTCCAATACCCTGTCAAGTTTCTCGAGATGTGACGGGACATCTTGCAACATGACTATGAGATCACCTAGGTAGACCATGAGCGTGCCACCTAGGAGGGTACGGAAAATTGTCGTCATCAAACGACTAAACGTGATTGGGCTTCCGTGCAAGCTGAAGGGCATCCTCCTGAACTGGTAATAACCAGTTGGCGTAGAGAAAGCTGTCAACTCTGCTCTCATCATCGAGGGGGATCTGCCAGAACCCTTGAAGATGATCAAGAGTTGAAAAGACCTTATTATCGCCGATGTTCTGCAACAGGTCGTTCAGAACTGGCAACGGAAAGCGGTCTGGGATGGTACATGCATTCAGTTTCCTGTAATCGATAACAGGGCGCCAGGTTCCGTCTTTCTTGGGAACCAGAATAAGCGGAGCATTCCACAGGGAAGTGGACTCCTCAATAACTCCATCACGGAGCATCCGTGTAATGAGTTCTTCGGCGAAGACTCTCTGCGCATGTGGCAGGCGATACGCAGGTACATAAATGGGTTTAGTACCTTTGTCAAGTGGAATATGGTGAGAGATCAGTGGGGTCAAACCCATCGACTCGCCATCTAGTGTGACTGCAGAACGTGCATGATTGAGAACCTGGAGAAGTTTTGGGACCTCTTCAGGATAGTCTGTCAAAGCTAGATCATCTTCCTGCACTGGCCGGGTGTTGGAAGAGTCAGCAGCAGACTCACCTGGGAGAACTGCACTCACGAGGAAGTCAGCTGGGGCTTCACCCTCCACTCTCACCGGGAGAGGGAATCTGACAAGGTCGACAAGTGAGGTATTCTTCTGCAGGGGAAATTCTCGACTGTGCATGTTGACAACAAGGACTTGCAACTTACCACGTTGCACTGTGTGCAAGGATGGTTCAAGGGAGAGGCCCTTGACTCGGCATGTGTCATTGTCAACCAGCACATGGTCTCCTTCAAAAGCTCTGCTCACGTACACCATAACAGGAGTGAGCGAGTTAGCTGACAAAGTGACGTCATACTTTGTACAAGCAGTAAGTCTGCTCGCTGATGCCATGACACGAGTCAGACAGTCGCCTGCCGACAGGGATACTGCGGCTTGACAACTGCTGTTCTCTACAACAGCGTCAGAGTTAGAGTGAAGGTTAGAATGGGCGTCCCCAGACTGGGTTTCACTGGTAACTAAGCACTGATGGCCAGGAGGTGACGGGCAACGAGCTCTACTACGAGGTCGATCAGGACAAGAGACCGACCCCGGGAAGAATGTGCTATGGAAACCACCGGTTTCCAACAATTCCAGGCACTGTGCATACTCTGAGACACAGTAGCACGTATTGGATCCTAAGCGCACGCCCCAGAAGGGCACATCCACTCCGTTGAATTCTGCTTTCCACTCAGCTGGATCTAAGCGGATCCTAAGGTCTGCCATGGTTTTGAACCCTATGAGCAGGTCACCATGGAAAACAATACTATCTACGACTAAGAATTTTGCGGACAGCTTGTGACCCTGGACCGCAAATTCTAACGTTGTACAACCCCGAACCGTCAGCAGATTACCTGAGACTCCTCTCAAGGTCTGAATGACAGATGGCTCTGTCAACATGGCTGCGTGAAGGCCAATGTCTCGGAAAAGAGTGGAGCGGACAATGTTAACCACCGAACCTGTATCTAGGAAAAGCTGGACAGGCTTATGGTGGACAGTGGACTCGATGAGCGGTCCACACGGGTTGTCATACCGAACATGAAGGCATGACAGGCCGACGAAATCCCCGGAGTCACAGCTGCTTGAGGCACGATGCTTGTTGACGAGGCTCGACCTGGAAGGTACGGTACGAGTCTCGGCAACAACGTCAAGACATGCTGTTTCCTCACTGTCGGCAACGTATCACTGCCAGGGCGGCGAATGCATTGCGGACAGGGACGGAATACAGCGAACCGACAGGGTTAT